>JALGBA010001855.1:0-66132 GCA_023970755.1 Azemiops feae | reverse complement strand
CAGGATCAGTTACGCTTTCTGGCTGACAGCGCTCTCTGGGGCTGTGGTGGGGGGGCCAGGGAAAGCGCAGGATTCAGCCCGCTTTTCCAGTGATCAGCGATTCTACACGGGCTGTGGTGGGGGGCTACAGGGGAGGCGTTACAGGATCAGCCGCCTTTCCAGCTGAATCCCAGCGCTTCTTCTGGCATTCCCGCCCAAGTGAAGGGGAAGCGAAGGGGAATGCCAGATCTAACCCCAGGTCGGTTCGAAAGGCCAGCAGGCTGGCTGGCGGTTTTGGGGTGGAGACATGTGAGCCTTCCTCCGTCTTCTTGAATCTGGCATTGATGGACCTGGCTGGAGCGAAGGGGAAGCAGGATCAAAGCCCTTCTTTCGGCCGCAAAGAATGTAGCCAGGCAGGATTCGCCTGGGGGTTGTGTCGGCTCTTCCTCAGGGCTGGCTGCAGCAATGAATGAGCGCTTCCCTGCTCGCTGCTTTTCTCCGGCTGCGGCCGTGCGCAACGCACCAGAGGGAGTCTGGCAGCCGCGGCCCTTTCCCCACCCCCGTGTGCTCCTCCGCTGCCTGCGCTCTCCTCCCCCTGTGGAAGAACGGCGGCTGTGCTGGCCTCCCGGCTGCACCGAGCGCGAGCACAAAAGGAAAGTGATTCAGCAAAGGAACCAGCATTGAAGAAATTAAAACTGAGTGATGGAGGGAGGGAGGGAAGGACAATGAGAGGGAGAGAGGGACAATGGAAGGGAGGGAGGGAAGGAGGAAGGGACAAAGAGGGAAGGAAGGAAGGAAGGAAGGAAGGAAGGAAGGAAGGAAGGAAGGAAGGAAGGAAGGAAGGAAGGAAGGAATGGACAATGGGAGAGAGGGAGGGAAGGAAGGCACCCACCCCAGTCCCACCCCCCTCCACCAGAGACCCATGGATTCCCCCCCCCCACAGGCACCCTGAAACCTGAGGGAGGGAGGGATGGACAATGGAAGGGAGGGAGGGAAGGAGGAAGGGACAAAGAAGGAGGGAAGAAAGGAAGGAAAGAAGGAAGGAAGGGACAATGGGAGAGAGGGAGGGAAGGAAGGCAGCCACCCCAGTCCCACCCCCTCCAACAGAGACCCATGGATTCTCCCCCCCCCACAGGCACACTGCAACCTGAGGGAGGGAGGGAGGGATGGACAATGGAAGAGAGGGAGGGAAGGAGGAAGCGACAAAGGAGGGAAGAAAGGAAGGGAAGAAGGAAGGAAGGGACAATGGGAGAGAGGGAGGGAAGGAAGGCACCCACCCCAGTCCCACCCCCTCCACCAGAGACCCATGGAGTCCCCCCCCACAGGCACCCTGAAACCTGAGGGAGGGAGGGATGGACAATGGAAGGGAGGGAGGGAAGGAGGAAGGGACAAAGGAGGGAAGAAAGGAAGGGAAGAAGGAAGGAAGGGACAATGGGAGAGAGGGAGGGAAGGAGGGCACCCACCCCAGTCCCACCCCCCTCCACCAGAGACCCATGGATTACCCCCACATAGGCATCCCGCAACCTGAGTGATGAGCTGCCCCCCCGCCATTGACTTTGTTTGTCAAAAAGTTGCAAAAGTTGATCACATGACCCTGGGACACTGTGAATGTCATAAGTATGAATCAGTTGCCAAGCATCCGAATGTAAATCACATGACCCTGGGGATGCTGCAACTGTCATAAGTGTGAAAAATGATCATAAGTTACTTTTTTCAGTGCTATTGTAACTTCGAACAGTCACTAAGCAAATTGTTGTAAGTCGAGGACTACCTGTACTTTATCATTTTTTTCCTTTTTTGGGGGGGGGGTCAAGTTTTTGACACCTTGCTGGGCGAGTGGTGGTACTCGGATGTTGCCTTATCCTAAAAGTGGTACAATGGGTGAAAAGGTTGAAAAGCCCTGATATAAGGAACAATATTAGGATTATTTTGGATACGATAGAATACTATGAAGTCCATAATGAAAAACAGATGGTGTTGATAACGTCAAATGGGACTTCATACTAGAACAATTAAAATATATGGATTTTGGGGGGAAATTTATAAAGATGTTCAAAACAATCTACTCCAGACAAGAAGCCAGAGTGGTGATAAACGGGGAAATGACAAAGAACTTTTTAATCCAAAAAGGCACAAGGCAAGGTTGTCCGCTATCACCACTGCTTTTTATTTTATCACTAGAGGCTTTAATTAGAACAATCCGAGAAGACAAACAAATCAAAGGTTTAAAAGTAAGAAAAGAAAGTTTTAAGGTACAGGCATTTGCTGATGACCTTGTATTTATTATTGAAGAGACTCTTCATTCCAATTTCTCTTTGTTTCTCACTGTGTAGGAGGAGAGCCGTTTCAGCCTCTCCGGGTCTGGTGCCACCTATTCTGAGGGTGAAGCTCTAATGGGAGGCACCGGCTTTTGTGAGCTGCCTCTCTGCCCATCCAGAGGAAGGAATGCAGCCGGATCAGACAGACTCTGGAGGGCACAAAGGGACAAAGACATCAGGCTAACTGAGTATTGTTAAACAGATTTAGTGAATAGAGACAGAATTGTTTTTGGGAAATGAGCCAGCTGTTCCCCTCCGTAGCTGACGTCTCTTTAAAAGATTTTTAAAACATGAAATACAAATGAAAATAAAGACAATGGAAAATAGAGGAAAGAGGAATACAGTAAAGAAAAAAAATAAAGTGACTTCCAACTTCTTTTGGTGCAGTAAGATATATGATAAAATTATGGTCTCAATTTTTTACTTATATAAAATGCCAACCGCTTCTATAACAATTACCTACTTAATCATCAAAACCTAGAATCAAAGTTTAATTTTTTTTTGTCTTTTGAGCAGAAAGTCTACCAGCAGTTTCCAAGTGGAAACAAAGCTATTTTTTTAATTCATTTATTTTTATCTTACTTTTATTATTTTTACAACTAACTCAAGGCAGCCAGCATGTTCAACTCACCTTCCTCCACCTATTTCCCCCTTGAACAACAACCCTGTGAGGTGGGTAGGGCTGAGACAACAGTAACTGATCCAAAGGCTTTCATGGCTAAGGCAGGATTTGAACTCAAGCTCTCCTGCTTTCTAGTCTGGTGCCTTAACCACTAGACCAAACCGGCTCTCTATTTACAGTCTTTTTTCCTAATTAGTGTAATTCCATCAGATTTTCAATCAATTCTCCCATTGTGGGAGTTAATTCATCTTTCCATTTTTCAGCATATAAAATGATTCCTGCTGTCAGCGTATACAAGAACAGAATTCCATTTTTTTATTTCTTTACCCAATTGTCTTAAGAAATATTTTTGGTTTCCACTGAAAGTCCATTTTAAGAATCTTCTGAATTAAAACATAACAAACTATTTCTTTCCCTTATCATAGATCTGCCACAAATGATAAATTCTATCTTACTTACAATTATATTTCCAACAAATATTGAAACACTTTTGACAATTTATCTGGTGTCAAATACCAACAAGTAATCATTTTATAAAAGTTCTCTTTTAGATTGTAGTTCAGTATAAATTTCAGTCCTTTAGTCCCCAAATTTTCCCATTGTTCCAACATTATATTATAAGCAAAAATTATTGTATCATGAAATGTTTACATTATACACTATTGGTGGATTCACCATCTTCCTTTCCTTTCCTTTCCTTTCCTTTCCTTTCCTTTCCTTTCCTTTCCTTTCCTTTCCTTTCCTTTCCTTTCCTTTCTGTATTATATTTTGATTTTGTTATGTTGTGAGCCGCCCAAAGTCAGTCTGGACTCAGGCTGAATATAAATCAAATTAGCAAACAAACAAATGGATGATTTTCTTGACTTATACACTGGATGTTCAACTGTTAAAAAGTTAATCTTGCAAATAAAAAAGTGTATGTGGATAAATAGATAAATCCGTTAATAATTAAGTAGATAAATAGTCTGGGCTACTGGAGAAAATAAAAAGTAGATTGGGAATGGACTACAAAAAGTCATCCAGACCAACCCTTCAGCATTATCCAGGAAACCTATTCAAACTGTGTATGAGAATTATCTGTCCAGCCCCTTCTTAGACATCTCCAGGTGTGAAGAACCCACAACCTTCACAGGGAGACCATTCCATGCTTGCTCATCTTTTTTGAAGGAAACTGATTGACTGATCTTTTCTCTCGGAGGAACCTGGAGAACTGGAGCCATGCCAGGTTATTCGAGAAGGGCAGAGCTGAGTGCGAAATCAGCCACCCCAACGGCTGCTAATAAAGTTTCACAGGAGATATTCCAATCAGGTCGCTTTCTTAGGATGGATGGATGCTCTATAGGTAATAAACATTGAATGGAGGAAGCCCAATATCTTTATTAGCAAGTGTGAGATGAAAAGCAATATGCACTAGTGGTTATCAAGCTGGCTGAGAAAATGGCCCCAAGGAGGTCTCCTCAACCATTCCTTTGGAAATGACCATCAACTGTTCAATTTGGTCACAATGTCCTACTCTGGATATTGGATTCACCAACATTTTAATTAATGACTTTGAGGAAAGGAGAGAGAGAATGAATCTTAGAACTTGAGATGGATTTCTAATACTAATACTAATATCCAAGGGGCCATTCAGGCCTTGGATTTTGGGGGTGTCCATGAGGCTGCCTGAGTCAAGATGGATTAAAATAAGGATTTGTAAAATGTCTATCTGGACTGAAATAAGTTGTGCAGGACTGATTTATCAGAGCTTGCAGTACACATCTCAAGTGGGAAAGGAGCAGGAGAGCAGAAAGGCCAGAGTCTGAAATTATGCAGGGACAAGCAATGCCTCCAACTTAGGCCAAGCGGGTTATTATTTACACTGAGGACAGCAGTTTAACCTTGCGCTGTATTTCCATTCACAAGGCTGTTTCCAAGGTGACAGTTGGAAAAGTTCTTGGAGAGACAAGAAGGAGGAAGAAATCCCCAGCACTTCCATAATTGTAGGGGAGAGGTGGGACATCTGCCATGGCTCCTCTGTAGAGCTGGAAGAGAATCTGTAAACAAGAAATCATTTCCAAAGACACAGAAGCACCCTCCCACTTTGTGTGAGTGGTTTTTGCTTAACTATGCAAAGTTCTGGTGATTAGTTTTGATTGAGTTTGATTGTGTTCGTGGAGACTGGCCACGCTATTCCTTTTGTGATGGTGCCCTTGAGCATTAACTTTCAAAATAAAGTAAAATTTGACTCCAACTCGGAAGGCAGCTATTTCAGATCTGTGACATGTTTGGGCATTAACTGGCCCCGGGGATTTTCTCTTTAACCTCGATGGCAACAAATGTCAGATTTCTTTTTCTTCCGCCTCAGGTGCCGTATATTCCCTCCGGAGCCAATTTCAAGGACTGAGATGCCAAACATCTCAGTTCTTCATGACTGATTTAAATCGATCGTTACCCCTATCATTATGAACCATATGGGAATTATTTCCCTTTCATTTCTCTCCAGAGAAATGCCCAACAATCTCTGAATACAAAAACTAGTTGAATTAGTCAGGGATGCCTTCTGACAGGGAGAATTGTTGTCCTCAAAGTTTCAGCTCTGCTCATTGGGCGAATCCTCAAGGGGAGACTTTGGGCAGAGACAGATGGAATCAGGTGCAGCACGCTGGCAATTATGAAGGATGAGGCCGAAAACAGAAACTGCTTCTCTTTTTGCAGCTTGTGGAAACCTGCAAATGTCTAAATGTGATATTTGAATCCATAGTGGCTTTCCTATTTCACTGTCTCTTTGCCCCACTGCTCTTATTAAATCCTCAATACACTCTGATATGATTTAGAAAAGGATAATAGAGTAATAAAACCTTTTCTCTGCAGATAGTTTTGTGCACATCACCCCAACTACCTAATACCAAAGATATTTTAGATTCCTTGAAACACATTAAATATATTGAATTACATTCATGAAAAAAAAATCCAGAGGCTTTAGGTTTTCTACTTCACTTTTATTATTAGATTTTCCATTGTGTTCAGATCTATTCTTAGTAAGATCATGTAACATTTGGGGAGGAACCTGCAGCCCTGCAGCCCTGTCCTGGAGGCCCAGATGGGCAACCAAAGAGCCAAAAGGCACATGGCACATTTATTGCTTGGTTCAAAATTCAGTGAATTCCGTGAACTTCCAGAATCACAGAGAACATGTTAACTGGGGAATTCTGGGAGTTGAAGTCCACCCATTAGAGTTGCCAAGGTTGAAAAATCCTATTCTAGGACAATGGGTTTCAGGAAGCATTAAGCCCTACACAGCTGGGGAAGATCAAAGAAGCAAAAATTCCCCAGAATTCATTAAGACAGTTTTAATAATAGCATTAGGAGTAAATACAGAATCTTGGAAAGCAAAAGCTGCATTTCTTACCCTCATTTATAGTGAGCTAATTTATATAAAGTAGAAATTGAGTAGAAATTTTCTCATGGAGATTATCATACAACATAGTTTCAGCTTGTTTCTTACAGCATCCATCTTACCATTTTTCCTCTCTCGCACACACTTTAGCTGCTGTCAGTAGGAATAATTGCTCACATTGCTTCTTAAAAGGTGTTAAATTCATAGCAGTGGCTGAACAACAAATTCCTCTGAATGATTTTCACAGACTTCTCTTTAACAAGAGAATTATAGGCATTCAACCATTTCCCATTTGGAAACATGTAGATATCATTTTCTTTGACTCCTGCATACTACCTAATGGAAACAATGTGTTCTTTCAAATTTTACAATTCTTTAAATTATGTGTTATGTCTCATGTTTTTACATTTGTTCTGGCTGTAAGATGCTCCTTTGTGTTCAAGTCTGGCCTCAGAAGGATAACATAGCACTTGAGGATGAAGATGCAGCCCAGCAGACCAGCACTGAAGGCCAGGATGGAGAAGACCTGCACAGCCACCATGTATTTCCCTTTGGTGCTCAGGTAGGTGGGCACAAAAGTCACCCAGACACTGCAGAAGACCAGCAAGCTGAAGGTGATAAGCTTGGCTTCATTGAAGGCTCCAGGTAGATTCCTCACCAGGAAAGCCACCGTAAAGCAGATGGCAGCCAGGAAGCCCATGTAGCTGAGGGTGATGTAGAACATGACAACAGCCCCTTCATTGCATTGCAGAATGATCTCTCCAGGCTGGGAGTGGATGTCAGAATCAGGGAATGGGGGAGAAACTCCCAGCCAGATGGAGCAGATGATAATTTGGACAGCAGAAGAAGAAAGGATGATGGATTTGGCCAAACTCTTCCCCAACCATCTCTTCACTCAGTTTCCTGGTTTTGTGGCCAGGAAGGCCAGCACCACCATAATGGTTTCTCCTCCTCATTTTGGAGGAATATGCAGCTTTCAAGGTGTGGGCCAGAGTCTTAACAAAACTGTAATAATGTTCAGAACTTGGGATCCAGTTCCTGTTCCATTTCCATTGGGTCTCCAGTGGGGCTTTTTGGATGCATCTTCTCCGGCCTTTGACAGAAAAGACGTGCTTTGAAAGAGAACAGTGAAAATACTGGTCTTGAAACTGGGGTTCCACATAAAATTGGAGAGTGGGCGGAAGAGTGGCAGATTTTCTCCATCCTGGCATCCAGTGCTGGTTTGCTGGTCTGCAACTTCATCCCCAAGTGCTACATTATCCTTCTGAGGCCAGACCTGAATACAAAGGAGCAGCTTACGACCAGAATAAATATAAAACATAAGAAATGACATCATTATATATTGGAAGAATTATTAAAGTTTCCTTCAGATATTCTTTCCATTTAGATAGTGTGTAGGAGTCAAAGACTATCGTATGCATATGTTTCAAAATGGGAAATTGTTGAATGACTGTAATTCTTGTCACTTCTTGTAACTCCCTTTTCAGGTCAATAAATCTTGATAAAGAGAACTATGTGAAAGTCATTGAGTACTGTTCAGCAACTTCAACGAACCTGACACTTTATAATTCATTGAATTATTTCAGCAATTATTTCTGCTGACAGTGGCTAAACGTTTATATGTGTGAAACAGTGAGTGTCAGATCTCTCTCAACGTAAACCTCTAAGCTAGAATGATCCTTAACTCCCTTTGTTGAGAAAGGTATAGTTTACTAGAAGTCAAGTGAAATACAATAATGCAAAGCCAGAACTGAAGATCGTGTGCCCAAATCCCCAAGTGTAGCTTTCCCACCCTGATTGGTCCTCTGGTGTCCAATCAAATTCAAAGATGTTGGTTTTTGAACGGGTGCTTCAAGTGTGGGTTGGTGTGCAGCTGCGTTCTGTTCCCAGCCATCTGACTTTATAGCCGCATCTCAGGCAGACACAGTGAACTGTTGCTCCCCTTCGAATTCTTCCTCCCATCCAGTCCCCCCCCCAGAATTCATGGCAGACTGGCACTGAGTGATAGCAGAGCGCAAGGGTGAGGTGGCAGTTCAGACAGTGAGTAGGAAAAGATTTAAGATGGTTACTGTGGGAACCAAGCTCCAACCATTTTGCTTAATAATGTCCATGAGGAGCATTGGAATGACACAATGGCCTGGAATGCGGGGTTTGACCTGCTCTCCACTGGGGAGTCAAATCCTCATCAGTATTATATAGAGATTTTTTCCTTGATTTCCTTATAAACGCCCTTTACAGAAAGTGTTGACCACAGCAGCTTTCTGGGATTTCACTTTGGAGTTGTTATTATTTAGGTATCTACCCTTGAGAATTTCCTACTCTGTTTTTTTTTCTTTCCTCATTCAGAGAATTAAAACAGCAATATCGAATGATATTCAGGCCCTTTACTTTTTCACTCTACAATTTGTACATAAAGCATTTATCTGCTCCTCTTCCAAGCATGGCTTGTCTGTGAAAGGCTGGAAAAGATGTCCAGAGAAAAGGGACCTTGAGACTCTCCCCAGGAGGAGGTTGAAGGCAGCTGCATCATTGACCGTGTCACAAACGTTCAATGCTGCGTATTCATCCAGGTCCAAGAAGGGGGGAGTAAGGGGGGGATCTTCTAGGTTTCTAGGAACTTGCACCCATGGAAGGTACTCTGCTCTCCAACCACAAATACTGCTGAGCAATTGGTAATCAACTTTTAGGTTTCAGAAAGGCTTCTAATTGCAAATCAAATCCCTTTGCAAATTCCATTTTAAGCAGGTTAAAAAAAGCTCTGATGGATCAGATCAAGGTCAATCTAAGAATCACAGCCACCACAGAGATGCCTCTGGTTTGCCCACAACCAGAAGGCATAGAAATATTGAACATGGAAAAAGAGTTTTTGCACTATTTCACTTTCCTCCATCACACCACACAGTATTGGACACTCGGCCATCTCAGGATCTAGGAATCTCTAATTTTGATATTCCACATTAATCTGAGAAAAAAAAATCCAAGTTTCACAGCCCCAATCAAAAAGTACTAAGGCAGGACTGGAACTCAAGAGTCTCCTAGTGATTGGCCCAAAGTTGCCCAGGACGTTTTCATGCCTAAAGGAGGATTAGAACTCAGAACCTCCTGGACATTGGCCCAAACTCACCCAGCTGATTTTCATGCCTAAGGCAGAACTAGAACTCGCAGTCTCCTAATTATGGTCTCAAAGTTGCCCATTTACTTTTGTTTGAAGGTGGGATTAAAACTCCAGTGATTGGCCCAATGTCCCTCAGCTGGCTTTGTTTCCCCTCCCTGCACCCTCCCCCTCTCCCAACACAAAAGGCTCCTTCTGCCACTGTGTCCCCCTGCACCCCTCTCACCTGTCCCAAACAGACAGCTGTCACTCAAAGCCCTCGCCCACCCCTATCCCTCATGCCCACATCGGGCATCACCACCCACGGCAGGTGATGCGCCTGAACCGCCTTCCCTCCTGCCACCTCGTCCCCACAGGAGCCTCCTCTGGGCTGGCTGGGAGCCTCTCTGGGAGCTGGTCAGAGTGCAGCAGGGCCAAGAGGAGCAGGAAGGGTAGATGGGCTCCCTCCCAGCCAGGCTGCGGGGATGGTGGCTGGTGGCTCCCTGCGCCTCTTTCCCCTGGGCCACGTCAGGGCTCTGTCTCCAGAGGCTGTGGAGTCCCCACTGAGGAGAGCGGCAGGAAGACCCGTGGGAGGTGGGAGAAGTCCCAGGCAGGCTGCCACTGCAGCTCTGAGACCCCGTGGGACCTCTAGTCACCTGCAGGGGGGAGCTTCATTGGCACACCCACAGACTCTGCAAGGCGGGCGTGTGGGCGGTGGCAAAGCAGGTTTTGGGTGGAGTGGATTGGCCACTGCCGGGCTGCAAACTTCCCTCTGAGGTTGCTGCCATCAGGTGAGGGAGGAAGGCGCCTGGCTCCAGGCAGGCTGAAGGAGGGGCCAGAAGGAACAGCAGCAGTGGCAGTGCAGAGTTACAGGGTTTGGGAAGCGGGGAAGGACGGCAGGAGGAAAGCGAGTCTTCTCTTGGTCCTGGGGGGGGGGAAGGCATGTCAAAATCCCCACAGGAGCCTCCTCAGGGCTGGCTGAGAGCCTCGCTGGGAGCTGGGCAGAGTGCAGCAGGCAGAGAGGAGCAGGCTGGGTGGAGGGGTTCCCTCCCAGCTGGGCTGCGGGGACAGTGGGTGGGGGCTCCCTGTGCCTCTTCCCCCCAGGGGCTCCTCCATCTCCAGAGGCTGCAGTGCCCCCACCCAGGAGAGCAGCCGGAGGAGCCGTAGGGTTCCGCTTCCCCATCAAGCGAAGGCCATGCCGGGATCTCAGACCCACACCTGTTGGGAAAGGCGGAGGCCTGGAGGGCTCTTCTCTGTCCTGGGGGGCGATGCCCCTCAGCTGTCCTCTCAGCAGGCTCCGACCCAGCAGAAGGGCTGCGTCCCTCGCAGGGCCAGGTTGGGCAAAGACTAGGGGGAGATTAAAGAAGGCCGGGGCTCCTCTCATGCCTTCACAGGGGGGGTAATCTTTCAGAGAGCTGCGATCTGTTCCTATGGAGGAAGCTCTGGGCGGTCCCAGTGCTCTTTGTAGCCTCAGCTGAAGGCAGTGAAAGGGGGGAAGAGTTGACAGCTTCCCCCCCCAGGACAAGAGGAGGGTCGCCTCCCTCCCTGAAGCCCCCCCTTCCACAACCGCCTCATCTTGCCCTCTGGCTGCCACTGCTTCTCCTCTGTCCAAGCTCCCGAAAGCGCCGCTTCTTCCCGGCCTGCCACACAATCTGAGCAACTGGAGTGTTGAGGTGAAACCCCCGAGGCTTCCTGGAGGGCCCCGCTGGAGGCCAACAGTGGCCTATCTGCCCCTCCAGAGCACGACTTCCCCACCATCCTTCTCCTCCTCCTCCAGCGTGGCGCAGGCTGGTCTCCCCCATCAGCCCAGCTCCAACCAGCAGAGGGGCGCTGAGGGAAGCTGCCCCCTCCACACCTGGAGGTCCCATGTCAGCTCCAGCCTCCCCCCCAAAGGCAGCCCCTTCACTCAGAATGCTTCTCCCCCTGGCGGATCTGGGGCACGCCACGTTTCGGTTGGACCACCATGGTTCCCGGGGAAGCTTTCTTCGGCAGGGCCCCCGCAGCCTCTGGAGGTGGCCTGGGAGAGAAGCGGCATTGGACTCACCATCCCCCAATGCCTGCAGCCTGGCTGGGAGGAAGCCAGTCCAGGAGCCCCCAGCAGGGCTCGCCTCTCTTATCCACCACATCAACACCTGGTTTCCCAGAGAGGCTCCAGGACGGCCCCGACCAAGGGGTGGGGAGGGCAAGGCAGAGGGCAGGAGGCAAGGAGGGAGGGGCACTCAGGTAAAGGTGAAACAATGCAATAAAGTTAATAAAAAGAAATAGTAAACAGAGAAAAAGAGAAAGGAAGGAGGGGAGAGGAGAGGAGCCCAGTCTCCCTCCCTTTCTTAACCAGCTTTCCAGCACTTCCTGGCCCTTCCCTCAGGGGCTGCTCTTCCTCCCCAGTAGCCCAAGGGGTCAGCCCCACCAAGGCTTGATGACCAGGACTTGTGAATACGTACAGATGGCCTCTCTCTCTCTGGTCACTTGCAGAGTCCTGGATGCAGGGTCATGAAAAGACAGCAAGGAAAACACCCAATGTCCTAACCCACCCGAGAACATACGATATCTTTAGGGAAACACCCAAAAGGGAACATGTTTAGCTACTTCTGCTTTCTCCCTTCTTATCTACAGTGTGCCAGACTTACTGGGTGAAATCTTCATCTTATGTGTGTCAGCTTTGCTGGGTGGGTTGCTTATGTAATCAGAAAGAATAAATACAATGATTTCTTGTCATTCGGGGCTTCTCTCATTTAGAGGAGTCCGTCTCTATTCAGCTGAATAAACACGTAAGCTTGAAGGCAACTTCTGGTTTCCTGTATCTTTAACAAGCAAAACCTCAGAACCTGCACAACATTTTTGGCGAGCCTGGCTTCCAGGACAGGTGCTTGGTTGGTCCTAGGGAGGCTCAGGAAAGGGGAAGTCACCAAGCGCACTCCAGGATTTCCTGGAGGTGCCCCCCTTCTTGGCTCTTCACTGTGGTTTTTAACAGGAACCAGTTTTTTCTTCTTCTTTTTGGTTGCCTTTTACTTGGTTCCTACATACTCAGGAGGGCTGAAGATAAGGTAAGATACAAAGATACACATTGCTTTGTTGCATCGGCTTGCCTGGGGGAGTGTGTATATGTGTGTAAAAGTGTGTCTGTTTCCTTGAATCATTTCCCACCATTGACCAGAGCTGGGCGGAAGGGTTTGCGCCAGCCGCACCTAGCCCCCCCTCTTTTGGGGTGTTTTGGGAGGGGTGCTTAGAAAGCAAGGGGTGCTAACCTTGTACTCTCGTGCTCCAACAGGTTGTGAGTGGTATGTGGTTTGTGGTTTGTGGTTGTTTCTTATATATTTCCTGCTGTTGACCAGGCGTAGGCATGATACTGATCTTAGCCAAAGGTCAGTGGATCTCTTGTGGCCCAACAGGCTATGCAAGTGGTGTGAGTGACTTGAACACATGGGCTCAGCCCCAGGAAGACTAGTTAGAATGAATAAAAAGAAGGAATGTGCCCTCAGCCACCTTGAGTGTGTCATAAGGAATTTTGGTAAGCTTAAAACCTGTCGGGATATGAAATTGAAACTCTAATTAAGTATAATGCCTTCTGTCACCAGGACATACCCACTGTTTGGCCCACAGGGGATCCATTAATTTGGGAGTTTTTGAAACTATGGGAGACTATGCTTAAAGAGGCATGGATCATGCTCAGCATGCTTAATATGCACTTTTTTGGACCTTACACAAGAATAAGCAGGTGCTTCAAGACTGTGGGTTGTGGTGACCTTCTGCGGCACCACCTTTTCCTGCTTTAGCTTCTGCTCCACCACCCTATAAGGTGATCTACTCCCTCACAGGGCAGGTAGCTATTAGAAGGGGGGACACTGGCGACTCCATAAGGTCCTGGTTCATACCCCCTTCTCCACATCTAACCTTTTTGCATGGGAGGACCGATTGGGTTCTTACACTGAAACCCCATGCAAATATTCTGAATTGGTTCTGTCCATTCTTCAAACTTATACCACTAACTGGGCAGACCTCCAAGCCATGCAGGATGTCTTTCTAACAACAGAGGAAAGGCGTCTGGTAGGAAATGCTGCTAAAAAGAAAGAAAGGATCGTTGTGCTGCAACTTAAAAGGTTTCCAAGACATTATTGTCACTGCATTGCAGGTTGCCCTCCCTAAACAGAAAATTTGGGCAAAATTTATGATGTTCATCAGTTGCCAGCTGAATGTCCCAGTGACTGCCTTGAGCGCCCCAGATGTTAAGTGCAAATTACAGAAGATGGAGGGGGCTTCAGCCGATGATAGAAAAATTGTTGGAAGGAGCTTATAAAGCCTACATGACATGACCAGAAGTGATAACCAGGGGGGCTGTATTTGAGAATAGAGCCCCAAACCTCTTATGCAAACACAGTACATCATGTCAGTTGTAGGACAAATAACACGAGCAAGCATTTTATTTCCTCCCTGGATACAATTCCTGCAGCTGCAGAAAAAGCAGCAAATATAGAAAAAAGAGAATGTGCATTTCATTCATGTAGAACAAAGGAACAGTGAGTAACTCAGACTGGAGAGGAAAAAGTAGGCTAAAAATAAATAAAAAATAAAAATGGTTGACACTGAGCGAAGCAAGCTGCCAGAAAGTGGATTTTATTACAGAAGCCAGACTTCTGGACTGGCTAGTAAAAATCGCCTAAATGCGTGGTACAATTTGTACTCTTTCCTATTTTAAGTTTTGATGAGATTTGTAAGAAGCTTGTTCTTAATTTCCTAGCTTGGTTTTTTTTCCTTTCAGCAGGATTGATTAATCCTATCACCCAGTGAAGGAAATGACGTGTTGATGAAGTTTTTGTCTTGTCATGGGTGCTGGTGTGTTTGGGTTAATACTGTTATTGTTTTTTATGTGTGTGTAGGGCAAACCTGTCAGCTTTCTTTTGGTTTGTTCACGGTTAGCGCTTATCTTTTCCTTCCCGAGGCTATTAACTGAGCCGGGCGGGGGAGGAAGGGAGAGGGGAGAGAGAAAAAAATCTCTTCTCTGGTACTTTTATTTTCCGGCTTGACTCTTCTGAGAGAAGGGGAATGGAGCAGCCTTTCGTATTTGTCATAGTTGGTTTCTGGGGCTAGGTTTTCTACTTTTTCCTCCATGCTGGCTCAGTCCACATGTCACAACAGAGCCAAGGTTCCCCGCCCACAAAGCCCTGCCCTAGTGGGAGGGGGAAGAAGTGGGACTTGCGGAAGAGGATGGCGAGGAATGGTAGGACCCCTCAAGAGAGAAATGGGACAATGTCACCCAAATTCCAGGCACCCCCCCCAGACCACCCATTGCAGTCTTTTGCCCTAAGACAGGACCAGTGTTGTATATGCATGACATTTGGCCACTGGAGCAGGGAATGTCTTTTATGTTCCCTTCCTAACTGTACAATAGGGTGCTGTTCCACGACCATACTCCAGATATAAGGGGGGGTGAGGGGCTGGGGGCCTTTGTCTCCCTGCCCTTAGGGATGATTCTTCCTCTTCACCCCTGGTACAGTTTCAAAGTCAGAGGAAAACAATACCCTTTTTGATTGGTACAGGAGCATCACATTCAGTATTAAATAAGCCCCTTGGAAGCCCTTCCTCACAAACGTTCCAGGTCTTTGGGGCCAATGGCCATTCTGTGTCAGCTGCAATACTCAACCCTTTGGAATGCTTTATGGGTGGTATTCACCTTATTCATCAATTTCTTTACCTTCCAGACTGCCCTATGCCCCTTTTAGGATGTGATTTGCTTGCTAAGTTACAAGCCACCATCTTTTCTGATGGCTAAGCCCTTGTATCAGGCCACTACAGGCTCAGATAAAGAACCCTTTGAATGAACCAAGGATTGTCAGGTGGCATTTGATAATATTCAAACTGCTTTAGTCAATGCTCCAGCCCTTGGCATTCCTGATGTCACTAAACTGTTCACCTTGTATGTGGCTGGAAGTAAAGGGGTGGCTGCTGGGGTCCTTACTCAAACCCTTGGTACTTGGTCTCGCCCCATAGCCTATTTTTCCAAACAACTGGATCCTGTTGCTCAAGGATGACCAACATGCCTTCGGGCTGCTGCAGCTGCGGTTCTTCTTTTGGAGGCTGCTGAACAATTAACCTTTTGGGCTCCTATCACAGTGGAATTACCCCATTCCATCCAGGATTTGTTAGTATCCAAGGGGGGCCATTGACTTACAGCCTCCCAACTGGAACGGTATCAGATCGCACTCCTTGACAACCCACAAGTTCATATAGAGCGCAGTAGCGACCTTTCTTCCCCAACTGGATAGTGATCATGATTGCGTATAGACTATTACAGAAGTATTTTCTGGCTGGCCGGATCTAACTGACCAGCCATTGGAGGAGGTGGACAGGGACCTGTATACCTATGGCAGCAGTTTTATGGGTCAGGGAGAAAGGCTAGCTGGCTATGCCATGGTCACATTGGACCAGGTAGTGGAAGCAGCCGCTCCCCCTGCAGGTACCTCAGCTCAGGAAGCTGAACTCATTGCCTTGACGAGGGCTTTGGAGAGATCAGACGGTGCGGTTAATATATTTATAGACAGTAAATATGTGGGGAGGTTTGTGTTATACATGCACACGGGGCATTATAGACGGAGTATGGTTCACTCACTGATCCTATTATGTATGGGTGGGACATTTTAAGGCTATTGGATGCTGTTTTGCTCCCACATAAGGTAGCTGTCATGCATGTGAGGGCCCATGTTAGGGTTGATATTGAACATGGAAGGGGAAATGCCTTGGTCAACCGCACCGCGAAAGTCTGCCGCATCAGGTCCCCTGTCCCCGTGGTATATGGGTGCGCTTGTACCATCACATTTGCCTGTGCTGGCTCCATCATATATTTCACAGGATGGGCACAGAGCTTATAGACTGGGTGCTGTTTATCGTGGACATAGGCTGGAGAAGGACAGGAAATGCCTTCTCCCAGGACATGGATTATGGGCCCTCTTACAAAACTTGCATGCTAGCACTCATTGGGGTTATGGGGCCATGGCTGAGTTTCTTATGAAGGGCTATATTTGTCCTAGGATCTATAACAAGGCCCTCACAATGTTCAAGCAATGTGTGATTTGTTGATGTAATGACCGGTGGAAATTATTAAGTTCCCCTTGGGGAGGCTTGGGGCTGACCAGGATCCTGCTTGTTTTTGGAAGGTTGATTTTGCTAAGTTGCCATGGACACGGGATTTTGGGTACTTGCATGTTTTTGTGGGTGCTTTCTCTGGATGGAATGAGGCCTTTCCCTGTCATACTAACGAGGTATGTGCGGTGGTTGAGGCTCTCCTGAAGGGAATTGTTCCGCTTTTTTTCCCTTTCCTTACCAAGTCATTGGCTCTGACAATGGGCCCCACTTTATCTCTGATATTACCCGGCAGGTGCCACGGGCCCTGGGGATTGGTTGGCAGCTTCATTCAGCCTACAGGCCCCCATCCTCGGGGCACATGGAGAAGGCTAATGGCATTGTTAGACGTCTTGAAGCTTGCTCAGGAGACACATCTTACTTGGCCTGTTCCCCTTTGAGATCATGTCTGGTCGGCCCTGTCTTTATCAATCTTCCTTGTCCGCTTCTCTATCTGTTTTTGGAGACCAGGCCCTCAGGGAATATATACACCCTCTTGCTAATGATGTTTCTTCCATTTCTCAAGCTGTTCAGGCCCTCCATCATCCAGGATTGGGTCATCCACTCCATCCTTTCCTTCCTGATGATTGGGTACTTGTCGGATCCTGGGCTGATTTTGGCCTTTAGCTGGACACTGGAAAGGACCCTTCGTTGTTGTTCTTGCTACCCACACAACGATCCTGGTTGCTGGAATTCATGCTTGGATTCATCACACTTGCCTTCGCTCTTCTTCATCACCTTCTGACGCTGAGGACCGAGTTGTTTGGACTATGGCCCCTGGTGCTGAGGAAGACCTTGGGCTGAAGCTTCTGTTTGAGGGCCAACGCTGATCTGTATGCCGGGACGTTTTGGTTGTTGTGATCCCTGTGCCCGCCGGGCTTCTACACGGGCAGTTTCCTCTCACCAGCTCCCTGCTTACTCGCACCGTGGGCATCGTTTCTCTCTTGGCTGACGCCTGGTTTTTTTTTCTGTTTGGGTTGTTCATCTTTTCTTTTTTGTTACTCTGTCTTGTTTTCTCCATGCTTTCTTTCTTTTTTTTGCCCGATCTGCCCTTACGGGGGGGGGGATTATGGGAAGTGTGGTCAAGTTGGAGGTCAGGTTCTGGTCATGGTCAAGATATGTGACATGACTATGGGGACAGTTAGTGTGGACTGGGATGTACAATCTAACACACCCTCCAAGCATGAACTCTCTTGTTGCTTTGCCCCCTACATATCTCGGCAAGGACAGTTTCTTCTTACACATGGTTGGGTGGGTCCAGATGCTGTTCAGGAAAACCCAAAGACCCCATCATGTGTATCTCACCCTGGGAAGTTAGTACTTCCTGCAGGGTCATGAAAGGACAGCAAGGATAACATCCACTGGCCTAACCCACCCAAGAACATACAATATCTTTAGGGAAACACCCAAATGGGAACATGTTTAGCTACTTCTGCTTTCTCTCTTCTTATCTGCCAGACTTAGTGGGTGCAATATTTATCTTATGTGCGTCAGCTTTGCTGGATGGGTTGCTAATGTAATTATGCAGAATAAATACAAGGATTTCTTGTCATTCATTGCTCCTCTCATTCAGAGGGGTCCGTCTCTATTCAGCTGAATAAACATGTAAACATGAAGGCAACTTCTAGTTTCCTGTATTTCTTTAACCAGCAAAACCTCAGAACCTGCATATCATTAACTTTAGCAAGATTTATTGAGCTGAAAGGAAAGGCAGCTACAAGAATTCCAGTCATTCAACATTTTCCCATTTTGAAACACATAGATATGATTTTCTTTGACTCCTCCATATTATCTAAATGGAAAGAATATCTCCTTTCAAATAAAAGGAAGTTTTAGAATTCTTCCAACCTCACATGTTATACCTCATGTTTTTATATTTATTCTAGCTGTCAGATACTCCTTGGTGTTCAGGTCTGGCCTCAGAAGGATAATGTAGCACTTGGGAATGAAGATGCAGACCAGCAGACCAGCACTGGAGGCCAGGATGGAGAAGACCTGAACAGCCACCATGTATTTCCCTTTGGTGCTCAGGTAGGTGGGCACAAAAGTCACCCAGACACTGCAGAAGACCAGCATGCTGAAGGTGATCAGCTTGGCTTCGTTGAAGGCTCCAGGCAGATTCCTGGCCAGGAAAGCCACCGTGAAGCAGATGGCAGCCAGGAAGCCCATGTAGCTGAGGGTGACGTAGAACATGACAACAGCCCCTTCGTTGCATTGCAGGATGATCTCTCCAGGCTGGGAGTGGAGGTCAGAGTCAGGGAATGGGGGAGAAACTCCCAGCCAGATGGAGCAGAAGACAATTTGGACAGCAGAAGAAGACAGGATGATGGAGTTGGCCAAGCTCTTCCCCAACCATCTCTTCACTCGTTTTCCAGGTTTTGTGGCCAGGAAAGCCAGCACCACCGTGATGGTTTTGGCCAAGAGAGAAGAAACAGCAACTGAGAAGATGATGCTGAAAACCATCTGTCTGAGAAGGCAGGTGGCTTTCCTTGGTTGACCAAAGAAGAGAGAAGGAGACAAGAAGCAAAGCAGGAGGGAGACCAGGAGGATGTAGGAGAGGTCCCGGTTGTTGGCTTTGACAAGGGGAGTTTCTAAGTATTGAATGAAGATGATTAAGACAAGGCCTGTGGTTAGGAACAAGAGTAGAGCAAAAGAGACCAGGATGATGCCCAGATGTTCTTCATAAGACAGGAAGGTTATCACTTTGGGGATGCATTGGACTCTCTCCATATTTGAATATTTATCATCCGGACACTTGGTGCACTTTTCTGTATCTGAGAAAGTCAAAAACTTTCTTTATTTCTTTAATATTCTTTTTTATATATTTCAAGAAGTACCTTTTTTTGGAGAAATGTTCCAGGAACATTGTGTTGCTTAACTATTCCACAAGAAAAAAAAACTGATAATATAATTTTCTAATACCTATGTAACTACAGTATCTGAAATTGGAGGATTTCTAGTTCATTTTGAATAAACAAAAAAGAGTTGAGCTTCAATGCATGTTTTAATTTGCACTTTCATCAAAATGCTGTGGATAAATCCAGTTCCACAAAGCCTGACCTTTCCTCTGGTGTCACCCACCTTCCCGAGTGGAGATGGTCCCCTCCGGACAAGGAACGCAGTCATAGCAGCAAACTGGCTCTCCTTCTCGCACCCGCTTGACAAATCCAGGATGACAATTTTCAACACATTTGGACTGTGGCAGAGACTAAGCAGAAAAAATAGGAATGCCAAAGAAAATAGGTTAGGACTCACCATCCATGGAAAAGGAGAGGAGAAATGGACATTAGACAAGTAGATTCTGGGCTTCACTTAGGTGAACATGAAATCTCTGACTCCTTCCAATCAGGTGTAGGAGATGGGACCCTGGCAGATTCTTTCCTTAGTTCCTCCCTTTTGCTTCTGGCATAACACATTGCAACAAAGTCCTTTTCTAGTTAATAAAGTCTGGAGGGAGGGAATTGAGAAAAGAATTAAGCATTAAGTGACAAACAATCGGTTCCTCCTAATGGTTGTATTAAAATGCATTCCTCGACTTTTCATACATCCGTGGCTATGATGATCTACCCATTAAATTTTTGAATAAATTTGTTGTCAAATATTTATTAAATTGTTATTTTATTAGATTTATTTAAGTAGAATAAAATGTGATTAAGAAGGAAACTTCTGACCAGTAGGATCTGGAAAGGTTTCTTCTGGACTACACAAAGCCTTGCAAAGCTGCTCCCCTTTGACACTCGTTCAAAACAGTCTCCCAGTTAAGGTATAAAGGAAAAATTCATCATAAATTGTAGCTGTCAACTTTAAAGCAGATGTTCTTTCTTGATTTGTATTTTATTTGTTCAATTCATATGGCTGCCATGCTGCTGAAATAAGATTAAGGGTGAGGGCTCCTTGGTGCTCTCTGAGCTTGCTTGTTTGCTTACAGATGTTTCATTACCCAAACTAGGGAACATCATCCGTACTGGTCATCTAGCACTGATAATGTTACCCAGTTTGAGTAATGAAACATCTGCAAGAAAACAAGCAAGCTTAGAGAGCACCAAGGATCCCTCATGTCAACCCTGAGCTACAAATATTCTCCTTTATTAAGACTAAAGGTTTCTGCATAGATTCTAGACCTCTAGTGAGATTGAGGTGAGAAAATGAGAACATGTCCCTTAAAAAGATTAAGTCGCAAATCTTTGGCTGCAACCGATGGGACCTGAGTATGAGCCCTGTGTCAGAAGGAGATATTTCTAAGGCCCCTCCAGTTATCCAAGAAAAGGTCCTTTGTGTTGAAGAACTGCAATTAGGAGGCTCCAACTGGCATGGAAAGACAGACCCACATTTAATATTAGTTAAATTGGGCGACTCTTTTTCACCCAGGGGGAGTGAAGAAAGCTAAGACTCAGGATAAACAATGCCATTCAAGGGATTTTCAGATGAAGACCCTCTTAATAGCCAAAGGCCAAATCTAAGTAGCCTTTCCTGTCAAAATCTCTCCCCTTACTTCTGATATCAGGAAGGGTTTGTCTTTGAATGAAAGTTGTGTTTAGGTGTTTCAGGTTTCTGGGTCAAGGGATTCTCTCACTGTGTCATTTTATATGAAGTGAAAGTCTTGGACCTCCTTCCTGGGGCAGAAGCCCAATTGCTCCCCCCCCCATTTGGGTGAAAGACAGATATGGCTAACTTTGACCAGACCATGGACCTGCCCTTTTAGGGAGCCATTTCCCAATGGCCTCTCCCTAAGCAGGACAAGATGAAGCTTCTCTTCCAATGGGACCACCAGGAGCTCCATCCAGTCATGATCCAATTTCATCACATTCAGTCCAAACCTCAATTCAGGGACTGTTCAACAGAATTCTCTCCCACTTTGCTATTTGAGGACAAGCAAACCTGACCTTATTAACAACACAACCTCCAGCACTTGAGGGTTTCTCATCCCAGGTTGGACATGGCTGAATCAGCTAAAAACAGTCTTCAATATTACAGCAGCTGAAGAACACCTTGGTCAATAGTACTGAAGCCTCCCAAGTGGTCTATAGAAAGAAAACTGTAAGGTTTCTGCTCCCCGTGTTCAATTCTCAGTGAAGGTCACTGACCCTGGTAACTAGCCTTAGTCCACATGAAATGGGTTCTAAATCTTTGGAAAAAGAGGAAAGACACAAAAATTTCTCCGACCTTGTTGAGCAACTTTAGCTGTGAAAGAGCATCTTCGTCGATAGTAAGTCTCTATTTTCCAAACTCCCCATTTGCTGCTCGATGGGATCCTGCTTGGGGAGAATCAACCTGCTCAGGATTTCCAGATCTGCTACTACATCTCCATTTTGATCCAAGTACAGTTTATCATGAGAAATATTGCAAAACTCATTCTTCTGCGGAAAAGGATGGAACTACAATGGGAACATCCAGGAATTTTAAAATCTGAAACCCTTTTTTAAAAATCCCATTTAGCCTTTACACATTTGAATCTTTCTTCTGCAGTTGTCTAACATCAAAATATGCTTATTTAGAAAAACAGGTACTTCTGCTATCTTCATAAATAAAAAAGAAAGGTTCAGCAAAATTTCTCAACCATATACTGGCAAAATATATATTAATAAAATATAATTGTTGCAATTGGTAAGTTATAGGAAACATTCTATAGCAAGTAACAAAAAAATGAATCATAGAAAAAAAAAGGTTATTCATAAACGCCTAGAAAACATCAGGTTGATTATGAGAAACTGTTCGTTTAGTGACCGTGCAAAGTTACAAGGGCACTGAAAAAAGTGACTTATGACAGTTTTTCAGACGCTCATTGCAGTATCCCAGGGTCACGTGATCAAAATCAGAATTCTTGGCATGTACTTATGATGGTTACGGTGTTTGAGGGTCACGTGATCTCCTTTTGGGACTTCTGATGAGCAAAATCAACAGGGAAGCTGGATTCCCTTAACAACCGTGTTACTTGCTTAACAACTCCAATTGTTCACTTTACCAGAAAAGGCAAGAAAGGTCATAAAATGGCATAAAACTCACTTAACAATTATCGTGCTTAACAACAGACATTTTGAGCTATGGTGAACTGGTGTAAGGAAAACAGCCTAGTTTTAAATACCAAAAAAACCAAAGAGATCATTGTTGATTTCAGCAAAGGCAGGCACAGCCACACTTCTCTGTGCATTAATGATTCACCTGTGGAGATGGTTACCAGCATCAAATTCCTGGGTGTGCAGCTAACGAGTAGGCTGACTTGGTCGCTCAACAGTGAGAAACTGGTGAAGCGGGCACAGCAGCGCCTGCATTTTCTGCGCCGCATGAGAAAAGCACATCTTCCTTCCCCTGTCCTGACCACTTTCTACAGGGGAACAATCGAGAGCATCCTGTCATACAGCATCACAGTCTGGTTTGGAGGCATCACTGCTTCAGACAGGAAGGTGGTGCAGAGAGTGGTGAGAATGGCTGAAAAGATCATTGGCAGTTCCCTCCCTCCCATCCAGGACATAGCACAGAAGCGTTGCTTGAGCAGGGTCCCTAAGATTATCTGGGACACTACACATCCTCTTCACGACCTGTTTTCCTTGTTACCTTCTGGGAGCAGGCTTCGTGGTATCCGAAGCAGAACATCCAGATTCAGCCATAGTTTCATTCCATACAGCATTAACCTTGCGAACTCTCAAGCTTCCTCCTTCCGTTATATATTTAAGATGGACAGTATTTAATATTTATTTGTTACGTATATGTAGGGATGTGGGTCTATACATATGTTGTTCATAGTATGTTTAGGTGTGTGTCATGTATGTGTTTCACTTTGAGAGCAGGCAACTAAATTTCATTTTTGATGTGTGCCATTAGGCCCACAGTATAAAAATGATAATAAAGCTTATCTTGTCTTGTCTTGTCTTGTCTTGTCTTATCCGTTGTGGCCGTAAACCCACCACTGCCTTGTGCAGCCTCTTCCAGCAACTGAGGGAATCTGCAGAGAAGCTCCAGGTCTCTTCAATGCTGTTCCAGAGGGAGGGAAATGGGGAAAGGAGTTCAGCCACAAGAGAGGAGATTCCAGCTGAATGAGAGGAAGAACCTCCTGAAAGGAGGAGCCGTTTCAGAGCTGAGCCCTTAAAGCAGAGGAGTTCAGCCTCCCCTTCACTGATGACGCAAAGACTGAGCAGCCATCAGTCGGAGAAGCTTTCACTGGGATTCCTGCAGAGAGGAGGGTTGGGCTAGATGGTCTCAGGGTGTCCTTCAAAGTTACAGATGTAAACTTCTACTATGCTAATCACAAACAATAAAGACATGAGTATATTTAAAAATGCATACATCCTTTTAAAATTAGCAGCGTTTAAAACCAAAATTTATCTGTTATGGTGCCTGTGGTTTAGAAGATTGTGTCTCTAGCAATTAGATTGGCCAAACCTGTTGATCTTTTGCAGAATAGGAAGGTTGACATGGTTCCCCTCCTTCCCCTCTGGATTCCCTCTCCAAAGGAACCGAGATTAATGGATCCACATCGGGACCCCCATACCTGCAGCCTTGGAGCCCCCAAGATCTTTTCTCCCTCCTTCCTTCTCCTCCTCGATCTGGAGGAATAGGCGGCATTCAAGGCCTGGGCCAGACTCTTCATAATACTGTACAAATTGGGATCATTTGTGACCCTTTCCCTGTTCCTTTTCTCCTGGGTCTCCAGTGGGGCTTTCTGGGTGCATCTTCTCCGGCCTTTGACAGAAAAGACGTGCTTGGAAAGAGAACAACGGAAATAATGATCTTGAAATTGATCTTCCACAAAGAAATAGGGTTCAA
The DNA here is from genome assembly GCA_023970755.1 of Azemiops feae. Lineage (NCBI taxonomy): Eukaryota > Metazoa > Chordata > Lepidosauria > Squamata > Viperidae > Azemiops > Azemiops feae. The sequence continues at coordinate 41,869 of JALGBA010001855.1, read as the reverse complement.
AGGGATCATCCATTGGCCTCTTATTTGCCAGAAAATCAAAGCTCCAAATACTATGGATGTATTTGTAAATTCTGTCATTTTTCAATGTATATGTTCCGAAAACTGTAGTGATCCAGACTTTCCCTTCAACGGGTCCTGTCAAATGCCTAAGTTCCAAATGGAAAGGAAGAATTCTGTTGTTAATGGGAATAAATTCCAGAAAGTGAACAAAGACATTGACTTGTCTCCACTTAGTGAGGGCATCCCTGAGGTCTGCTGTATATCCAGTTGTTGAGAACAGTTGTGATATAACCACACAAATTCCATTTCTGAGAAGCATAGGAGTGAAAGTCCTCATGAAATTCTCTCCATTTTCTGTGTTTGAAGCAAAGAGGCCAATCAAAGTCCATCTGAAATGGAGGAGCAGTTGGACAATTGCTGGGTAGTGGAATCCATTTTTGGGGAACATCTGGTGGAAAAAAGGGAATTTCCTTTTATCATTCAAAGCCTCAGAAGCACAATGATAACCAATCTGAAAAAGCAATGAAGAAAGCTGTCTTATATTGGGGGTCAGATAAAGTCCAAAATAATAGCTTTTAATAAATTCAACTTTGTTTTGATGAACAAATTAAATAGATAATTGTTGATTAGCCATTATGCCATATCAAGAAACAGAATATTAAATACAAAGCATTATCAACATTGTATATAAAAATTGAATACAAGAAACAAATGAAATAAAAAAGAATAAGAATAAAAAACATGAATCATATATTATGTATTATATGTAAATGTTTAACTCTAACTGCAGAGTCAATATATTGCTTTAACACAAGTATCTCAACAGGGAGTTTGTCTAATGTGCAGTGCAGGATTCTCTCTCTCTCTTTCTTATGCAGTTGACATTCAATATTCCAGATTCTTGGATTCCAGATTTTTTCTTTTTTCTTTTTATTTCTATCCTGTCTTGATTATTTTTTGGCTCGTTCTCTAGTTATACAAGAGATGGGGAGGTCACAACTCCTAATATAATTTGTCACTTGCAGAATCCAAGAGGGCTTTATTTGCAATATTGTATGTTCTAATACGGAGAACTCTGGGACTCTGTCAGGTTCCAGAGGTTTAACTGTACACCAAGAATTACAGCCACGTGGAAAAGAAAGGACGCCCTCTTTGAGTTCTGTGGTTTTACATATCAGGACATAGCAAAAAGCATCTGGTCTTAAGCAGTTCTTAAAAGTAGGTAAATACAGCCTCAGATGAACAACAACATATGATATATTACACCATGTCATCATTTATTTTACAAAAAGAAAGGCAAAATGGAGAAGCCGTGTGTAAAAGACAAAACACACCCTGACTGCTTCCATAGGTATGAAGAGGCTAAGAGGTAATGTCAGAATCCAGTTATATTTCCTTTCTATCTATCTTCTCTGATCTAAAACCAATTCTTACCCTTACCTGGATCCTGCCATACTCCCAAGGGGGAGGGCGGAGATGCATGCGGGTTTATTACGTTCACTTCCTCTATTCACTACAAAGTAACCTTTTGTTTATTCTCCTTCAGGTCTGCTAACCATTACAATATAACCATTTGCCTCTTATCCTATGCCCCTGTGAACTTCTCCTCCTTAACAGGCAGATAGGAAAAGCGGGGTACAGACCTCCAGGATCTGGTTTATTTCTCCGTCATCAAAATAAGGTGTGAAGAGCTGTTGAATGATTTTGCACAACGGAGCCGGATTGATGTTATCTTTCCTGGATTTAACACCTAGAAATTTGCCGGTCTGAATCGCCTGGAAGAACTGTGGGGTGGGGTTTGCTGAGGGACACTTTAAAACATTGATCTGTAAGGGAATCCCTCTATTATGCCTGCTATCAACTATTCTTAATAAAAGTTCCTGTTGGAAGAGATTGTTTCCAAGAATTCTGCTTTCTTAAGATGTGGGTTGGAGTGGGTCCTTACAGGTAGCCTGGTGCTGCTGATCAAGTGACCTTGATTAATTGATCATCAGCAAGGGTGACTGCTTCTATAAAAGCCAAAGTTTCAGGAGTTTGTCAGTCTCCAGCATTGAGTTGTGTATTAACACAATGCCAAAAGGTAAAGACTTCAGCAATGATCTTAGAGAAGCAATTGTTGCTGCCTATCAATCTGGAAAGGATTACAAGGCCATTTCAAAACAATTTAAAGTCCATCATTCTATAGCGAAGAAGATTATTCACAAGTGGAAAACATTCAAGGCACTTCCCAATCTGCCCAGGAGTGAACATCCCAGCAAGTTCACCCAATGCTCAGAGATATTGGGAAAAAATCAAGAGTTCCACCTCAGACTCTACAGGCCTTCGTGAGCATGTTAAATGTTCATGGCAGCAGAATTAGAAAAAGACTGAACAAGCAGGGTTTCTTTGGAAGGGCTGCCAGGAGAAAGCCTCTTCTCTCAAAAAAGGACATGGCAGCCTGGCTGAGGTTTGCCAAGTTGCACCTGAACAAATCACAAGTTGTCTGGAACATTCTCTTTTGGACAGGAGACCAAAGTGGAGAGGTTTGGCATAACACACAAGGCCACGTCTGGCGAAAACCACACACAGCCTATCAGCACCAACATGCCACACCAATCGCCAAGCAGGGTGATGGAGGGGTGAGGATTTGGGGTTGTTTCGCAGCTAGAGGACCTGGGCACCTTGCACTATGTTGTGTGTTGTTCATCTGAGATTGTAGTTACCTACTTTTAAAAACTGCTAAGGATCAGTGATTTTTTATCAGATGTCCTGATACATAAAATCATAGAGCTAAAAGAGGATGGACTTTCCTTTTCACATGGCTGTATTTTCCCTGATTTTAGACAAAGATGAAACTGCATAAATTCCCAATCCTGCTCTGAGTCAGCAACTTAAGTCCTTTTATCCATCCCCAAAATATTCCTCAGGTCCAATGATTGGATTTATTCCAGTAGAGGCATATTTTAAGCCCCAAACTTCAGTTCAATATAAAGATTTGGGGGTAACTTTGGCATTATATACTCTAATAATTGGGAAAAAGCTGGACAGCTATGAGGTTTTTTTAAAATTTAAGCAGTAAATTCAACCCTTCCCTTGCTCTAAGTGGGCTCCTTTGATGATGGCAGATCCAATATTCAGTCTCAGAGAAAAGTAACGCTGGGTAAGGAAAGGTGTTACTTGTTGTATTGGCTACATTTGTCTTCCAAAGACCACAGCTTTTGACTTTCATTTATCAATAATCAGAGAAATATTATGTCAGTAGGAGCCAAGTTTTCTCAAGAGTCTATACAATCTAACCCATAGGATAACAGTACTGCATTATCAGTTTAAACCAACTTGTATTTAGCAAGTAAGAGGCTCAGTGGCTTAAAGACACTGAATCTTTTCTGGCAGTTCGAGTTCTATCACTGCATGGCGGGGTGAGCTCCCGTCGCTTGCCTCAGCTTCTGCCCACCTAGCAGTTTGAAAGCCTGTGACAACGCTAGTAGATAAATAGGTACCACTTTGGTGGGAAATGTGGCGTGTTTCATGCAGACTGTTGGGCCCCTGCCAGTGATGGAGTTGCTGGGATGTGACACTCAACTGCCAGGCAGCATCGGTGGTGAGACAAGGCCCGGATGATGCCATAGGAGACCTCTCATCTTTCTGACCTAGCTATTTATACCTTTCCCATATGCTAAATAAATAAACAATTTAGCACTTTAGGCATGTACATGAGAATCCTTCCTTAGTCCTGGTAAGTCATTAATGTATAGACTGAATAAGAAGAGTTCAAATATGTACTCTTTTATGTTACACCTTGGTAAGTATCTATCCTTCTTCTCGTGGCTCCACTGAGCCCAGACCTCCCTCTCAAACAAGGGCTTGTGGAAAGGGCTTGGATCAGGGCCAACAGTCCGAGTTCCATTTTAAGGGAAATCAATTTCCTCCATCATATTTCTCCATTTACTGTATCAAATGCTGCAGTAACATCTATAAAGCCAGAAAACCATGGTTTACCTGACTGACATATTGTGTAATTAGCTATTTCAAAAGTAATCTGTTGTCAATATGAGATTATTAATTTATTGATTAATTATTATACAGCTGTGTGAAACTTTTTCCTCTACTTAAAACCTTCTTGTTCTTCTGCAGGGAATGCACTTTTGTTCTACCCAACCTCAAGTTTACTTAAGAGGAACATGGTGTATATTTTAGCCACAATATCCATTATTCTAACTAACCTGTAATTGCTAGAGTCCTATTTATTCCATTTTGTTTGTATAAAGGAACACTATTATTGCCAAGTTGAGTACAACTGGATATGTCAGGCATAATTTCTATGTGAAAATAAACATGCCAATAGTTCACCCACAACTGGGGATATTTTTTGAATAGCCGGGAGAAAGTCCTCTACAGGGACCTTACTGCTTTTCAGGCCTTTGATGAGGAATTTAAACATAAACATAATAGAAAAAATATAATTGATATGTTTGCTAATATGGAGAAATAGCAACTCTTGAATTCCATGTAGAAGGTATGCTTGGATCTATTGCTCACCCACCACTATCCCGCTCACTTTACCAGACAGAGAATAACACACACAAACCTGGGGGACTTTGTAGGTGTCTGCTAATGTTGATATCTGGATGGAGATCTGCCTGTTAGCTGAATCAAGAAGAGCCAGCAAGTTCTCCTTCCTTCCACAGCCGTAGTTTGGGACATTGGCTTCTCCAGTAGAGAGAATGTCCAGCAAGGCATCTGAAGTGTGTAAAGTGCTCAAAGAGTTGTCATGGATGTTGCAGCCAAGTGTGAGATTGTGCAGGAGCTGGGGATTCTTGTTGACCAGTTGAATGGTGAAAATGAATTGTAGGGTGTATGAAAAACCGTAAGCCTTACTGTAAAAAATGTTCATGTTATTATCATCAATAGCAACAACATTTTTAAAAAGAATTTATTCCTTTTTGTCTCCACAAGCCTACTGAGTCTTAAGCCAATACTGATCCAAAACCAATAATCAGTTATACAAATAGGGGAATGGGCTGAGGAGAGGCAACAACAACTGTTTCAATCACTACTTTAAATAAAACGGGGAGAAGAAAATAATCTGATTGCCTTTGGGATTTTTTTAACCCCATCTCTGGATTTGAGTCTCTTCTACAAAATAATGAAAAAGAGGAAATCAAAATCATCCAGGAAATTAGAGAAATCCTGTAATATAGAAGCAAGTGAAAAGAAGAAGAAAAGAATGAAAGTGTTAGAATTAGAGAATGGGGGGAATGTCCATCACATTGAATGACTTACGATGGAGATGGAAAAAAAGGAGTCATGTTGAAAGGCAATATTATATTCAATAGTTCTTTTTCAGTGGTGACTATACCAATGAGATGCTCTCCTGGCCTGTAAAAGCTCCATGGATTGTTTCCACCCTGGTGCTCCAAACTCAGCAGGCATTTCGTTCTAAGCTTCCCAGAGACTGGCTGGGACATCAGCAGCGTCAGAACCAGAAGCAGCAGGTCCATAATTCATAGGGCTTTATTAATCCTCTTCCTGTTTCTAACACCAACAGCAGAGAACAATTGGAAGAATTCAAAGCACTCTCAGAAGGTGGAGATGCCAGAGACTTTCCTGATAGAAACAGAGAAACACTCAGCTTCACCTGGGAGGAGAGAGAGGTACAATCAAGAGCAGAGCCCCGGCCTGTCCCAAAACATGTTCCCTCAGAGCTTGACCTAAGGAATTTATCCTTTTCTGATACAAGATCCTTTGCTTATGGATTCAATCTGATGTCTCTATCAAAGACATAGAGATCTCAAAGACCCAGGTGATCATAATTATAGTGAGAAGCAATTTCTCCTCTTGGGATCCTGAACTTCTTCTGGGCTCCATGTGCAGAGGAGACACTGGAGAAAAGCATGTTAGTGAAAAATCACAGATACACTCCTGGGGGTTCTGTTCTGTTGTTGTTGTGGTCCTTCTTTTCAGGACATGTCCAGAAAGTGATGCTGGAGAAAGGTAGCTCAATAACAAGGGAACTGATGTCTTCTGTCCTTCAACATGGTCTCCTTGTCTCCAGAGACTGCTGGGGAAGGTCACCCAGAGCTGTGGAGTTTGGTGCCACTCTAGGTTGGTGACACTTAACACTTGTGTTGCCTCTCTTCTAACTGCCAAGGAAGCAATCAGACCCCTTGGATTCTGCCTAACGTTAAGAGTGGGGCCTGTTTGGGATTTTCTTTTATATCAGAACTTCATATATTAATCATAAATTGCACCTGATTTTAAAATTACTTGTGCCTGAAGTGAAATTTTGTTTCCCCTCTTTTCTAAGCAATATCAATTTTGGGATGAGAGGCAGGTGTCAGAATCCATTTATATTTCATTTCTATCTATCTCCTTTGATCTAAAACCAAATCTCACCTTTCCCTGGATTCTGCCATACTTCCAAGGGGGAGGGGGGATATGCCTGCGGGGTTATTGCTTTCACTTCCTCTATTCACTACAATGTTGCCTCTGGGTCTGCTGCCCATTACAATGTAAGTAATTGCCTCCTGCACTATGCATCTCTCTGAACCTTCTTCTCCCTGACCGGGCAGCTAGGAAAAGGGAGGGGGGGAAGAAATACAATCTCCGGGACCTGGCTTATTTCTCTGGACTCAAAAGGAGGTGTGAAGAGCTGTGGAACATCGTGCTAAAAACGGAGCCGGATTGATGTTATCTCCCCTTTCCCACGATGGACTTAACACTTGGGGATTGGCCAGTCTGAATCGTCCGGATGAACTGTGGGGTGGGGTTTGCTTAGGGACACTTTAAAGTATCGATCTGTAAAGAAATCCCTCAGATCCTGTCTATCATGGCCACTATCAACTACTCTTAATAAAAGTTCCTGTTGGAAGAAATTGTTTCCAAGAGTTCTGCTTTCTTAAGATGTGGATTGATGTGGTTCCTTACATTAGACAGGATCTGCGGTAATAGTCAACCTGGAAGGAAGAACCTTACCGGGGGATTTTGCAAAAAATACAATGTTGGACGACGAGGCAGGGAAGGAAGAAAACCCCATGGAAAGGGAGCCTCTCCCCCAACCGGGATCCTGCCAGCTGTCAGGATCCGAAAGTCATACTCCTCAGGAGAAGAAGTGGTGGAGATGCGCGACCAGAAACCGGTGGTCGATGGGCGTTGGAAACAAAGCCGAGTGAGAAAAGATATCGAGAAAGGTGACCCTGAGACGGGGCAGCCACCAACCCGAATGGAAGCAAGAGATGGAGAAATCCCTGCACGTTAGCGAAGAGGAAGAAAGTTGTGCACAACACTCGAACTGGATCCTAGAGAAAGCTATTGACCTGATGAAAACAACCCTCGGCTCTCTAGGGGAGGACAAACCTGAACCTCGCGGCTGCACCAGCACCTGGAGCTGCATCTGGAGAGACACTGAGGGGGAATCAGAACCTGTAGCCCCAGGGACATCCGCTGAACCAGCAGCTACCACTTCAGCAGCCCCCACTCCCCGCCGACCCGCAGATGGCAATCAGGATGGGAGACAATACCGCCGGTGGCGAAGGGACCAATCCATCCAAAGATTCCTGCCACTGGACATGAAATTCATGGGGGAGCCGCCATGCTTGGGGTTCTTCCTAACTCAAGTCCTCAGCTACATGGAAGAATACAGACGGGACATCCCCAGCGACAAAGCCCATATACGTATCGTGCAATCTGCTCTGGATGGGGTGGCCGCAGACTGGATGGTGAACCTGCATGATTCCAATGCCCCAGAGCTCAATGACTTCAACCGTTTCATGTCCTCTCTGAGAAGGTGATTAGAAGACCCCCTGGCTGATTGCAAGGCCCACGAGAGAATCAAAATGGTGAGGCAGGGCAGACGCCCGGTAGCTGAATATACCTGTAAGGACCCACCTCAATTTACATCTTAAGAAGACAGAACTCTTGGAACGGTTCTTCCAACAGCAATCTTTATTAGGAAAAACAGACTGAAGGCATGCTAGACAGGATCTGAGGGACCTCACTAACCATTCAATGTTTTAAAGTGTTCCCAGGCAGCCCCACTCCACATTCCTTCCGGTCAATTCAAATTGGCAGATGGCTGGGTGTTAAATCCATCGGATCCCAAACGTTGCAATATTTCCCCCCTTTTTCCTTCCTTCCGGTAAAAGGAGGCTTCATAGGGAGTGAGATCAAAGGCTGATGGCCGCATTGTTATTGTTAGTACTCTCGAAGGGAATCCACAGAGCATGTTGCTTTGTATTTGATAGGAGGAATGCCAGTCATAAACACCCGTGTTTACTCCCCCCCCTTTGTAGTATGACAGAATCCAAAAGAGAGTAAGAATTGGGTTTTCTCAGAGTAGATAGCTACCTCATTAGCCCGACGCTAGTGGGGAACTTGGGCATTCCGGTGAGGAGGCTGAAACAACCAATCTCATTTGGCCAGTTAGATGGGTCCATAGCAGGGGGCTGCCAGCTACCCTAGCCACTTTACCAGTCCACCTATCCCTGGGGAACCATGAGGAAGACATAACATTGGTAGTGACCCCAAGCATGGAATGCCCAGTGATCCTAGGACTGGAGTGGCTAAAGAAATGGAACCTCTGGGTAAATTGGAGGATGGCAGAACTCAATTTCCCGAAGGGGGATCGTGCGAACTTAAAACCCCAAGGAGCCCTACCAAACCCAGGAACAGAGAAAGCTTCGGTGGGAGAGGAAAAAGGGCTACCTGAGATCCCAGAAGAATACCGAGACCTTGCTGAAGTTTTCAGTGAGGAACGGGCGGATGAGCTTCCCCCTCACCGACCCACGGATTGTGCCATAGAATTCAAGCCTGGGGCAAAACTCCCGAAGCCCAGACTATACTCTATGAGCCCTAAGGAGGAGGAAATGGAAAGATTCATAAATAAAAACCTAGAAAGGGGGTTTATTGAACCTGCCAAACCTAAGGTAGCCGCCCCGGTTCTCTTTAGAGAGAAGGACGGCTCGTTACGCTTATGCATAGACTACCGCCTATTGAATACAATCAGTGAAAACAACCTATACCCCCTACCCCTCATGAAGGACATGTTATCACAGCTCTCGAAAGGAAAATCTTTCACTAAACTAGACCTAAGGTAAGTGTATTACCACGTTAGGATTAAGATGGGGGATGAATGGAAAACCACATTTAATTGCCCAATGGGGTGCTACCAATTCAAGGTTTTGCTGTTTGGACTACAAGGGGCCCCTGCAGTATTTATGCAATTAATCAATGAGGTACTAAGGGAGCACCTATTTAAGGGGGTCCTGGTTTATCTAGATGACATCCTTATCTTCAACAAATCCAAAGAGGAACATGTCAACCTAGTCAGAGCAGTTTTAAAGAAACTGCGAGCTGCCCACCTATATGCCAAATTATCTAAATGCGAATTCCACCAGGAAAGAATAAACTACCTGGGTTATCGCATATCCTCACAGGGCATTGAAATGGACCCAGAAAAGGTTAGAGCAGTACTAGAATGGGCACCACCTCGCACAAGGAAGCAGTTGCAAAGTTTCCTGGGTTTCACAAACTTTTACCGCCAATTCATCCCCTCATTTGCCCAAATAGCCCTGCCCCTCACGAACTTACTAAAAATGAAGGGAGAATCCTCAGTGAAACCTAGCCAGCCACTAAAATGGACAATGGAATGCCAAGCGACGTTCGAGAGGTTAAAGAGACTTTTTTCTGCCCAACCCAAACTGAGGCACCCAGACATGGATAAACCTTTTGTAATACATGCGGATGCAAATGATGTGGCAGTGGGGGTTGTACTATTACAAGAAAACAACAAAGGGGTATTGCAACCGTGTGGCATACACATCCAAGAAACTCACCGAAACGGAACAGCGCTGGCCCGTGTGGGAGAAAGAGGCATACGGGATACGTTGGTCATTACTTACGTGGCGCCAATTTCTTGAAGGGACAGACCACAAAAACCTGGAAGCCTTAAAAACACCCAGGAAGCTCAACCCCAAGCAAGCCTGCTGTCCCAGCATTTTCACCAATTCCGTTTCACGCTCAAGCACTTGCTGGGGGGGAAGAACTTCCTGGCAGATTCACTGTCTTGTATGCCCCAATATAACAGCAAGCGAGCCACCGATTCTAAACCACTCATGCCTGAACCACAACTGGCAGCGCCAGTAACCACCAGAGCCCAATCTAAATTAAAGCCGCAGCTGGGTAGCCAAACTGGAATCAAATTCCGGAAAACTTTGGAAACAGGTGAATGGTTCCAGAAAAATAGACCCGTGTGCACAATCAAGGACGGACTGCCATGGGTGGGGGAAAAGTTATATATACCAACCACCCAGAGGGTCACTTTCATGCAGCTATGCCATGATACAAAATCAGCAGGGCATTTTGGATTTGTAAAAACATTACATTTAATTCAAAGGCAATTTTGGTGGCCATCCATGAAAAAGGACATAGAAAGTTACGTGGCCAGCTGCCCAAAGTGCGCAACTGCTAACAGGTTGCAAGGGAAATCGCCAGGACTGCTAGAACCAATGGCAAACCCCTCAGCCCCCTGGAAAGAAATATCAATGGATTTTATCGTGGAATTACCAGAAAGCAATGGAAACACTGTCATCTGCGTGATTACGGACTTGTTTTCCAAACAAGTGCACTTTATCCCTTGCCAAAAGATTCCCACCGCAAAAACCTTAGCGAACCTATTCGTGCAGCACATCTACAGACTGCATGGGGCACCCCAACGCATCATATCTGATAGGGGAGTGCAATTTACGTCTGCATTTTGGAAGGAATTTTTATCCCTCTTAGGAACCACTCAGGGACTGTCATCTAGTCATCATCCTCAATGTAATGGACAAACCAAACGTTGTAACTCAGTATTTGAGCAATACTTAAGATGCTTCATTAATTTCCAGCAATCGAATTGGACGGACCTACTCCCCTTTGCAGAAGTTGCCTACAATAACGCAGTCCACTCCAGCACAGGCTACACTCCTTTTCAAATAGCCAATGGTCAAAGTTTCAACCCCATGCCAGAACTAACCCCAAACGAACCAGCAATCCCATCACTGAAAGAGTGGATAGAACAATTACAAAACACCTGGCCAATAGTTAGAAAAGCCTTAGATGAAGCTAGGCAAGCATACAAAGCACAAGCAGATAAAAAAAGAGTTGAACCCACACCATTCATTGTAGGAGAAATGGTATATTTGTCTACAAAATACCTAAACTCCCTACAACCTTGTAAAAAACTTGGACCAAAATATGTAGGACCTTTTCCAATTAAAAGAATCCTAAACCCAGTAAAAGTAGAATTATAATTACCCAAAAATCTCAGGCAAATACACCCAATATTTCACTGCAGCTTGATGAAAAGAGAACAAAAGTCACCCTTACGGCCAAAAATCCCCCACACACACACACCAATACCTAGTAGCATGGAAACATCTTCCCTCCTCAGAAAAAGAATGGGTCCATAAACGCCATGTTAGAGCAACGAAACTGCTAAAGAAGTTTCATACAGAATATCCCAACAAACCAGACTAACTTTTATTCCTGTTTTGTTTTCTCTACAGGTGGATCTCTCTTATTTTTAAGGGGGCCAGTATGTCAGAATCCAGTTATATTTCCTTTCTATCTATCTCCTCTGATCTAAAATCAAATCTCACCTTTCTCTGGATTCTGCCATACTCCCAAGGGGGAGGGGGGATATGCATGCGGGTTTATTGCTTTCACTTCCTTTATTCGCTACAATGTAACCTTTAGTTTGCGGACTCCGTGTCTGCTATCCATTACAATGTAACAAATTGTCCCTGCACTATGCATTTCTCCAAACCTTCTTCTCCCTAACCGGGCAGCTAGGGGAAAAAAAAAGGGGGGGGAGAAGTACAAACCTCTGGGATCTGGCTTATCTCTCCATCCTCAGAAGGAGGTGTGGAGAGCTGTGGAACATCATGCTACAACCGGAGCCGGACCAATGTTATCTCCCTTTTCCCACGATGGACTTAACACCTGGGGATTTGCTGGTCTGAACCGTCCGGATGAACTGTGGGGTGGGGTTTGCTTAGGGACACTTTAAAGTATCGATCTGTAAAGAAATCCGTCAGATCCCGTCTATTATGCCTGCTATCAACTACTCTTAATAAAAGTTCCTGTTGGAAGAAATTGTTTCCAAGAGTTCTGCTTTCTTAAGATGTGGGGTTGAAGTGGGTCCTTACACCTCCCTCTTGTCTCCCCAGGGAGTTTTCCAGCTCTCACCTTGGAAACTAGTCCTATAAATGGAAAAATACAAAGAATAATGCAGAACTATGTCCTGTCCTGAGCCAGAAAGCCCAAAATATAGAGAATTCCTGGCTTGGCCTATGATTTAGGCCTTGATTGTCCCTGCATAATTTCAGACTCTGGCCTCCTTTTTTTTCTCCCTTGTCCCATTTGAAAGCTTTCTTTCAAGATGTGACAAATTGGTCCTGCAAGATGCATTTCAGTCCATTTCCAGATGAACAGCTTTAAAAAATCCTTATTTTAATCCATCTTGACTCAGGCAGCCTCATGGACACCCCCAAGATCCAAGGCCACAATGGACCCTTCTGTCTTCTCTGGTATTAGAAGATTCATTCCCTCCTTTCCTCAAAGTCATTCATTGAAATGTTGGTGAGTCCAATATTCAGAGTAGAACAGCCTGATCAAATTCCTTCTTGGGGCCATTTTCTCAGCCAGCTTGATAACCACTAGTGCAGGGGTGTCAAACTGTGGGCTGGATGCATCATAGCAAAACCGTCCCCACCCCATTGCCGGCAATGGAAAAAAAGTCACGATACGTCGTGACACGTCACGTGATGTTGCAAGTTTGACACCCCTGCACTAGTGCATATTGCCCTTCGTCTCACTTTTGCTAATAAAGATATTGGGTTCCTCCATTAAACTGTTGAAAGAAAAATCTTCGTCAGGGTCCAGTCCAAGCTGGGAATAATCAAAATGGAGACTGCTTTAGAAAGAAGGTTGTAGTTTATTGGAGAGGAGAGCCAGACAGAAAGATGGCTCTGGGAAAGGTGTTGGAGGGCACCAGGACTCTCCTTTGCCCAGTCCGCTTGTACCAAAAAGAGAGCAGTGATGGAACTGGGGCCCTGCTCCACATTTTGCTCCTGTTGCAATGGAAAAGATCCAGGCTGTTAGTCATGGAGAATCCTTTCCACCACACTGAGATTGGGCAAAAGAGGCTAGGATTCAAACCCGGAACCAAGCTCAGCCACGGAACCTCTTTGTCCAAGGGGTAATACTGGCTGGGCGGCCTTCCGAGTCCTCTGGTGGATCTTTTGCCACAGACTTTGGCCGATGAGTCCCTTCTCTCACAGGCAGCCTGGCGGGGTGCCTCCTTTTCTCATTAGATGCTCCTTTACTCAAAGAGCAAGCATCTTCTCTGTCCTAGGAGTGTCCTTTGTAGGGAAATCTGAGTAAGGAGAGGCAGGTGCTGGGATCCTCAGGGAAACTTTAGGTCTCCCCCAGAGGAAGAAAACCCTCCAGAATCAGGCCTGTCTTTGCAGTGTTCTTAGCTGTTAGAAAAAGTGTTTGTGGTTCACAGAGCTGCGGGGTCTCCTGGTCATCAGAGATTGTCTCTCGGTGGCCCTAAGCAAACCCTGCTCTCTATATTCTCCCTCCCCACTTGCCAAGATGGATAAATAAGCGGAGCCATCTTGAAGGTTCCCTGAAGAGTCAAATGGAAGCAGGAGAACCTGTGGGGACACAGGACACACACAAGACACAGGACACACACAAGAGCTGCAGGAGGAGGGGTGCTTAGTGGGTCAGGAACAGCCTGGCCTCTGACCCAGCCCTCTGGGCAACCTGGAATTTGCAAAGATGCAGAAGTGTTTCTCCTGTAGAGGTCTACATGGAGCAATCCATTCGTGAAAGAACTCCTTTCCTTTCCCTCTCAATGTCCCATCTCCATCCTAAGCATCTGCTTACAACATCACTCCACTTTTTGAAGTTTCATGTCAACAATAAAAGTGATTTTTTTTCTCTGAGGAAACTTGGTTCTGTCCTGCAATCGGCAGGTTGGAGAACTTTTTACACCAGCTCCTGGATCGCTCGCCTTCCTCATTTTCCTCCAAAACAGGAAAAAAAAAGTTGAAGAATTCCCTGGAAGAAAGAAAAATAATGTCAAGGCTGCTAACATCGAATGTTATGCTTGACATTATACATGGATGCAGACATTCACTATTTAACCTGTGTATTACTTTAAGAGCCACTATTAGATAGTCTCAAAATCTCCCTTTAGCCCACTAGTTGACAGTTTAGGGTCCTCTCTAGTAGACCAAAAAGCCCCAAATTTTCAATCTAATTCTAGCTTTCTTCTTTTGCCAACTAGGCTTCCATATCAATGCTTTTAGCTCATCAAATAGATCTCCCTTCATTCTTGTTTATGCTACGATTTGGTCTTCTTCTTTCTCAGATTTCTTCTGGTTTGTATAGAAAGTCATTTCCAGTTTTAAAATTATTGTTTCGTTGTCTGAATTTTCAGTAGACTGTACTTCTTGATCTATAAAGCCCTCTGTCTTGGTATTCACTTCTTCCACTCCTGTTGTTTTTTGAATTGGTAGTTCTTTAGCTGCAATCAAGGTTTTGCTTGGTGGCTCTAGGCTGGCACCTTTATCTTTCAGGTTAGCTTTGAGTATTTCAGTGTTTGCAAGAATACTTTCAAGTAAGGATTTTAACATAGCCAAAGTTTTTTGCTGACCCTCCTCCATTTCTGACATAATTATAAACGGTCTTTCTAGTCAAGGCTATTTGTTAAACAAAAGTCAGTAAATGTTCACTCCACTGTTCCAAGAAATCAATTTCACTGCCCAGCTGCTCTCTCAAAGTTAAATCTATCATAGATAATACCAAGGTCAGGTCTGAGCTGTGAGCAAGTCTCTTTGTCAGAAGCAATAAACTGTTGTACCAAGCTTCGCCACAAGATGTCCCCGATAGCATTTAGAGGGTTTTTTTCAGATCCCAGGCTAGGTTCTTATCCGATTTAGGTTCTTTTTTGCAAATAAAATAAAATAGCAGGTTCCAGTAAGAATAGGAACTTTTTGGGTCCCCAAATTCCACCCCCCCCCTCCAAAAAATAAATATCCAATTATATTAAGTTGATCTTTTCAATGCTTTGTTTCCCCTGGGTGATCAAATGCCGCCATTTTAGAGGGTGGGGGGAAAAAACCCTTCCCTCTCTCCTCATAAGGAGAAAGAATTTTTAAGGAGCATTTTAACAGGAAAAGTACTTGGGGTACAGAGAAAGTAAGATCTCACCCAATTCCTCCATGTTGCTTTCAAGGTGCTTGTTAGTAGATTTGGCCTCGGCTGTCAGCAGCTTGATGATGGGCCATATTAGTGGCCGATCTTTTCCCCATCAGTTTGAACAGCTGCCCCGGATCAAACGAGAAGGCTGCCACCCTTCCGCGATCACTCGGGGGTCCCCTTCGTGCTTGTCGCCCCTACAGGGCAACTTCCGACCTTCTTCAGGGTCCCCCGGCAGGAGAAAACTGGACGATGGAGAGAGCAATCACCCCACACATCTGCCAACTCCACGATTGCAAACCGGAAGCCAACCATGGTTTGATTTCTGAGGCAGGACCCGTTGGCTGATGGGTGAATTATGAATTACGGGAGTCCCAAAGGACATTAATTCAATGGATACCAGCTGAACAATAACTCATAACTGAAATAACCTGGGGACACTTTTCTTTCTGCAAGCACCATATTCACACAACACACTTCACCAGGCCAAGGAAATGTTCTCACAGCCAGCCTGAGACAAAATATGGGCCTAGATGCAGCCTTCCGAGAGCCTGTAACAAACCACGGATGACAATCCTCTCCTCTGGGGTCTCCACTGGGGTGGAGTGGTAAGCACATTTCCGATGGAGAAGGGACTTCCTCCCCTCTGAGCACAACCCAGCTTCAGTGAGACATGGCAGAGAATATCATGGAGGATGGCAGCCTTGTTACCCATCAACCTGGCATTGAAAAGCAACAGCTTGAACCCAGAGCCCCCAAGGATCTAGTAGCCAGGCACTGAGAATTGAATCTGAGGGATCTTCAGTGGGAGAACTTTCAAGTAATGGACCTGGGCTATGGGCCATTCTCTGTTCCTCACAGTAAGGATGGACCTGCCTGTCCATCTCACTCAGCCCACCCAGTTCTCCCCTCTAGGCAAAGTTGTCCTTATTAATGTTCTCCAGACAAGAAATATAATCTCTGAACAACCAACAAGGATAAGCCAGGAACACAGGGACTCCCAACTGCTCCTTCAAAGCACTTGGGGGTCTTTTGTGGGGGTTCTTACACAGCATTAGGGATGGGAATGTCACAGGAGTCCCACCCCACCAAGGGCATCCACACAACCAGAGGGAGGACCACCGGTTCCCCCAAACAACTTTCTGGCTGGCAATTTTTTTTATGTGGCAAAAATAAAACACCACTTTGACCTTCCATCAAACTATGGCCCTCTCCACAATCTCACCTGCAGACCTCACAGCACACAGATTATTTAATAAACTAATAAATTTCAAAATGGAAAGGATCTGTCTTAAATGAACTATGAAGGACAACAGACACAGTGGCAAAGAACAAAAATTCTATCCACTCCATAACTTTCTCACTATTTACCCAATGATATAGTCCACAGGCTGTCACTCTCTTGCCTCTCATCCAAAAATTTATATTGCTAGAAATGATGGGAAATGTAATTTCACTTCAGGCACAAGAGTTAAAACCAGCTCCGATTTAGGACTCATGTATGGAGATCTAATATAAGAGAAAATCTCCAACAGGGCCAACATTTAACATTAGGCAGGGTTCAAGGGTATTGATTGATTCCTTGGCATTCAAACAAAGACAGCCCCAGAATTAAGTGACATCATCTTACAGTGTCACCAAACCCATAGCTCTGGCTGACCTTCCCCAGCAGTCTCTGGAGACAAGAGGCCAAGTTGAAGGATAGCAGAAGTCATTTCCCTTGTTATAGAGCTATTTTCCTCCCGCATCATTTTCTGGACATGTCCTCAGAGGAGGTACCACAACCACGACAGAACAGGGTCCCAAGCATGTTTCTGTGGTTTTTCACTAACATGTTTTTTTCCTGCTAACCCTCCTGACATGCATCAACAAAAAAGTTTAGGGTCCCCAGTGGAAAAGTTGCTTCTCCCTGTAATAATCACCATCCCAATTTTCTGCTCCTTCTCCAGTGACTGTCTTTGATGTAAACATCAGACTGCAGCAACATGGAAAAGATCCTTCATCAGAAAAGGATAAATATCTTAGGTCGCATTTGCATGGCACAAGTTTTCAGACAGGCAGGGACTGGGCTCTTGAATGTACTTTTCTTTCTTTTCCAGGTGAAGCTCGGATTGTCTCTGTCTGAATCAGGAAAGCTAGTAGCATTTCCAACTTGTGCTTTGAATTCTTCTAACTCATCTTGTTCTTTTTGTTAAGAATTGATTCACCTCATGAATTATGGACCTTCTGCTTCTGCTTCTGATGCTGCTGGTATCCCAGCCAGTCTCTCAGAAGCTTAGAATGAAATCCCCTCTGAGTTTGGAACACCAGGATGGAAAGCAACCATGGAGCTACTACAGCCCAGGAGACCATCTCATTACTATGATCAACACTGCAACAGAAATATCGCATATAATGTTCTCTTTCAACAGTCTTCCTTCTAATCCATCTCATTCGTAAGTTGTTCAGAGTGATGGAGTTGCATTCCCTCCATTTGCAGTTTTAACACTCCTTTTTTTTCTTATTTCACTTAATTCTATAAACAGGATCTGTTTAATTTCCTGAATGATTTTGATTTCCACGGTTTTCCTCTTTTATCTTATTTTGTGAAATACCCAAATCCAAAAATGGGACAGAAAGTAACCTGAAGGAAATTGAGATTATTTTCCTCTCCCTGTACAATCCTGGGTTCATCACTTAGCTACTGAACTAACCGATCCTTGGTTTTGGATCAATGTTGGCTTAAGGCTCAGTAGGTTTGTGGAGACAAAGAGGAGTGAATTTTAATGAAAGAATTCGTTATTGCTGTTGCTGATAATAACAAGAACATTTTTTTTACAGTAGGCTTTCTTTTGGTTATTCAGAAACCTTACGCTTCATTTTTGCCATTCAACTTATCAACAAGAATTCCCAGCTCCTGCACAATCTCACACTGGGCTACAACATCCATGACAACTATTTTAGCACTTTACGCACTTCAGATGCCTTGCTGGACATTCTCTCCACCGGAGAAGCCAATGTCCCCAATTACAGCTGTGGAAGGAAGGAGAACCTTCTGGCTCTTATTGATGGAGCTGCCAGGGACATCTCCATCCAGATGTCAATGTTAGTAGGCATCTACAAAGTCCCACAGGTTTGTGTGTGTATTCCTTTACCTGAGTGGGATGGTGATGGGTGAGCAATAGATCCAACCACATCTATTCTATGGAAGTCAAGAGCTGCTTTTCTCCATATTAGAGACTATATTCTAGCCTATTATTTTCATGTTCAAATTCATCATAAATGTCCTGAAGAGCAATAAGGTCCCTGGAGAGGACTTTCCAGTGGATAGTCAGATATTCAAAAAATATTTCTATTTATGGGGCCCTTTATTGTTATATTCATTTCACAGATAAATAATACCTTTCATATCCTGTTGGATTGAAGTTGGCAGTTGTAGTGTCTCTGTGTTTTGTGTTTGTGTACAAAATGAACTAAAAAGGACTCTAGCAATTACAGGTCAGTTAGACTAATAGATAGTGTGGCTAAAATATATACCAGGTTCCTCTTAGATAAACTTGACAGATGGAAGAAGAAAGAAGATTAAAGAAGAAGAAGAAGATTTTAGGTACAGTTAAAAGTTATATAAATTTGAATAAGAAAACACATAAATTAATAATCTAATATTGACAACAGATTTGTCTTGAAGTGTATAATCAGAAAATATGTCAGGTAAACCACAGTTTTGCTGCCTTTACAGATGTTAGTGCAGCATTTGAGACAATAAACAAAGAAATATAATGGAAGAAACTGATTGCTCTTAAAATGGAGCTCTGACTGCTGGCCCTGATCCAAACCCTTTCCTCAAGCATTTGCTTGAGATGGAGGTTTTGGTTCAGTGGAGCCCTGAGAAGAAGGATCGGCCCTTCCATGGGGTAAGAGAAGGGTGCATATTTGAACCATTCTCTCTAGATATTGATGACTTGCCAGGAGTAGTGAAGGATCCTGAAGTACATATGTTTAATGTGCTAAATGCAAAATGGTACACTGGTTTACGCTGATAATAATTTATTTTTTTTCATACTCATAAATTGGATTGTGCAGGCTATGAAAAACACGGTTGCCCCCACTGATATAATCATTCAATGATTATTGATCAATCAAAGTCATGGTTTTTCAAAAGCAACATCATAGCCATAGATGCCTATTTGATGGTGAGCCAACAGAGCAAGCAACACCTTTCCTTCCCGTCGGGTAATTCTCACTGAGACTGGATATTGCTTCCCACATCATCAAAGGAGCCACTTAGAGAAAGGGCACAAGTGAATTTATTGCTTAAAAAAACAAATGTCTTTCCATTTATTAAAATATAAACTGCCAAACTTACCCCAAGTCTTTATATCAAACTGAAGTTTGGGGATTAATTTATAAAACTACTAGAACAACACAATCATAGCATGTGAGAAGTATCTCAAGGATGAATAAAAAGACTTCAGCTGCTGTCCTCAGAGATGAATTGGGAATTTATGCAATTTATTCTTTGTCTAAAACCAGTGTATATGACTATTAGCATATAATTAAAACTATGGAATCTGACAGACTCACAATATTCTCTGTGCTAGAACTGTAAAATTTCAATTAAAGGCATCTTGGATTGTACAACTGACAAACTACACTAGGAGCTGTGTTCTCCCTTCCTCTTGTACAACTGGAGAACCCTTCTATTGTTGGGATGTGAATTGTCGAAAAAAGAGAGAGATGAGTATCTTGGACTGAACATCACACAAATGATCTATTGTGATACATATATTAAAATAATATATATCCTGGCCCATCATAATTAAAAAATAATGTGTATAATACAGCCCATTATATGAGCAAAATAGTTCAGCTGAGATATGGATGTGTGGGTCTGATTGTGGTAAATTGTAGGGATGATACAGAAATAATTTACATTCTTTATTCTTATTCTTTCTTGCTTAATTTATTCTTGCATTCTGTTTTTATACACAGACTTATTAATGGACTGTGTTCTATATTATGCATTTTGATATGACTTAATGTCTAGTCATAAATTATTCTAATATGTTCATGAGAACTAATAAGGAGTTATTACAAACTAGTATTTGGGACTTGATCTGATCCCAAATATAACACATCGTTTTTCATTGCTTTTTCAGATCAGTGCTGAACCCGTTTCCAAGACCCTGACTGATAAAAGCAAATTCCCCCTTTTCCACACGATGCTCCCCACACAAGCGTTCCAGTACCCGGCAGTTGTCCAGCTGCTGCTCCATTTCAGATGGACCCTGATTGGCCTCTTTGCTTCAGGCACAGAGGAGGGAGTGAATTTCATGAGGGCTTTCACTCCTGTGCTTGTCCAGAATGGAATTTGTGTTGTTATATCACAACAATTTTCAACAACTGGTCATACAGCACCCCTCAGGGATGCCCTCTCTAAGTGGAGACAAGTCAATGTCTTTGTTCACTTCGTAGAATATGTTTCCATTTGGGACACAATTCTTCCTTTCCATTTAGCACTTAGGCATCTGCCAGGACCCATTGAAGGGAAAGTCTGGATCTTGGCAGTCTTCGGCCATTTCACAATTGAAAGGCACAAACTTCTGAAATATGTCCATAGTATTTGGGCCTTTAGTTTGCAGAAGAAATCTGAGCAAATATATAATTCACTTGAACCATATTTATTTTTGGAACCCCAGGTTGAAGATCGTTATTTTCGCTGTTCTCTTTCAAAGCACGTCTTCTCTGTCAAAGGCAGGAGAAGATGCACCCAGAAAGCCCCACTGGAGACCCAGGAGAAAAGGAACAGGATCCGGGTCACAAATTACCCCCATTTGTACAGTATTGTTCGGACTCTGGCCCAGGCCTTGAGTGCTGCATATTCCTCCAAATCCAGGAGGAGAAGCAAGGAGGTCAAAGAGAGATTGGAGGATCCAAGGCTGCAGCCATGGCAGGTATGTAGTACTGACCAGGATCCATCAAAGTTAGTTACTTTTTAGAAAGCATCCAAAGGAGATGCGGAAGAACCATCTGAGCCTCTTTGTACCATGAAAGGGGAAGAGCTTTGGCCAATTTAATCATTCATGGAGATAATATTCCAAAGATCACTCAGAGGACAATGTTCCAAAGAGAAGGCATCATGACAGATTTATTTTGATATTAAAAACTGCTAATTTTAAAAAATATGGGTGCATTTTAAATAAATTCCTATCTTTATGGGTTTATGATTACAATTCTTACCTTCATAAATCTGAAGGAACCCCTGAGACTATCTAGCCCAACCCCTCCTCTCTGCAGGAATCCCAATCAATCAGAGAAGGGGAGACTGACCTCGCATTCACTGGCTCAGCTCTAAAACAGCTCCTCTTTTTAGGATGCTTTTCCTCTCATTCAGCCAGAATCTCCTCTCTTGTAACTGAATTCATGTTTCCATGTCTGACACTCTGGAAAAACAGTGAGCAGATCTTAAGCTTCTGTCCACAATCTCTCAGTGAGTGGAAGAGGGCTGGGTCCTCCCTTGTGTCTAAGGAGATCCTGAGTGGTCCAGGTCATGGTTGTCCCAAGGTGCTTTTTCAAGAGGCAACTGGACTTCCTTGTTTTTTCTTTGAAGATGTTTCGCTTCTATAATAATAATAATAATAAAGATGGAAGGGACCTTGGAGGTCATCTAGTCCAACCCCCTGCTCGGGCAGGAAACCCTATACCATTTCAGACAAATGCCTGTCCAGTCTCTTCTTAAAAACTTCCAGTGTTGGAGCATTCACCGCTTCTGGAGGCAGGTTGTTCCACTGGTTAATTGTTCTAACCGTCAGGAAGTTTCTCCTTAGTTCTAGGTTGTTTCTCTCCTTCATTAGCTTCCATCCATTGCTTAGTTTCTCATCCAAGGAGCTTCTTCAGCTCTGACTGGATGGTGGAGAATGGAAGGATTTATATACCTTGCAGACAGCTGGTCATTTGCATTCTTTCAGAGAGTCGTTGAGGCCACTTGGAGGTTTATCTGTGTATCCTCCCTTCTCCAACCCAGAGATTGTGTTATTTGGAAAAGGTGCTCCAGACTCCTCCTGATTTTTAGCTTTTCTCCATGTAATTATCAAGTTAATTATATAATTATTCATCTAATAAATTAGTTACTACCACCAATTTATTATAATCAGTGACCAATATACATATTTAATAATATCAAAAAGTACAAATGAAACCTTGATAGATCTACATGAAGAGCTCTCATCCATCTGCTTTTATATGAGATAGCTTAATTTGCCAAGTCCAAATTGCTAAATATTTTTTCAGATATTTTTCTACTGTATTTAATTTATGCACTTCTCATTATTGAGAAATTATTTTTTTTCTGGAAGCTGGGAATGTTTTACTTTTCACTTTATGTTATTTCTAAAAAAAGGTTTAAAAACAAAAGACCAAAATATTAAAAAAACAAAACAAAGCACAAGAAACAAGTTATTAAAAAGAAAAGGGTGCATTAAAAAAGGACTGTTTTAATGCATGTGTAAGGACCCACTTCAATCCACATCTTAAGAAAGCAGAACTCTTGGAAATGGTTTCTTCCAACAGGAACTTTTATTAAAAGAAACTGATAGCAGGCATGATAGACAAGATCTGAGGGATTCCCTTACAATTCGATGTTTTAAAGTATCCCTAAGCAGCCCCCCACCCCGCAGTTCTTCCGGGCGATTCAAACCAGCAGATTTCTTGGTGTTAACTCCAGGAGAGATAACATCAATCCAGATCCATTGGCATGATCATTCAACATCTCCTAACACAGATCCCAGATGCTGCATCTTCCCCCCCCCCCTTTCTCTCGCTGGCCGGTAAGGAGGAGAAGTTCAGAGGGGCATAGGATGAAAGGCAAATGGCTACATTGTTATGGTTAGCAGATCCAAAGCGAATCAACAAAAGGTTACTTTGTAGTGAATAGAGGAAGTGAAAGTAATAAAAAAAAAACCCATGCATACCCCCCTCCCCCTTAGTAGTATGACAGAATCCAGGAGAGAATAAGAATTGGTTTTATATCAGAGAAGATAGATAGAAATGAAATATAACTGGATTCTGACATCCTGCCCCCCTTAAAAATAAGAGAGATCCACCTGTAAAGAAAACAAAACAGGTATAAAAGTTAGTCTGGCTTGTTAGGATACTCTGTATGAAACTTCTTTAATAGCTTCAGGGCTCTGACATGACATTTATGGACCCACTCATTTTGTGAGGAGGGGAGGTGTTTCCATGCTACTAGGTATTGAGTTGTCCCATGATATCTCCTAGAGTCTAGGATTTCCTTTATCTCAAAGTGTTGTTCTCCTTCCACCATGATTGGAGGTGGTGGTGGTGGGGATTTTTGGCCGTAAGGGTGACAGTTGTTCTCTTTTAAGTGGAAAATTGGGTGTATTTGCCTGAGCTTTTTGGGTAATTCTAATTCTACTGTTACTGGGTTTATGATTTTTTTAATTGGAAAAGATCCTATATATTTTGGTCCAAGTTTTTTACAGGGTTGTAGGGATTTTAGGTATTTTGTAGACAAATATACCATTTCTCCCACAATGAATGGTGTGGGTTCAACTCTTTTTTTTATCTACTTGTATTTTGTATGCTTGCCTAGCTTCCTCTAGGGCTTTTCAAACTATTGGCCAGGTGTTTGGTAATTGTTCCATCCATTCTTTCAGTGATGGGATTGCCGGTTCGTTTGGGATTAGTTCTGGCATGGGGTTGAAACTTTGGCCGGTAGCTATTTGAAAAGGAGTGTAGCCTGTGCTGGAGTGGACTGCATTATTGTAGGCAACTTCTGCGAAAGGGAGTAGGTCCGTCCAATCCGACTGCTGGAAATTAATAAAGCATCTTAAATATTGCTCAAGTACTGAGTTAGATTTCTCTGCTTGACTGTTCCCTTGAGGGTGATGGCTAGACGTCAGTCCCTGGGTGGTCCCTAAAAGGGATAGAAATTCCTTCCAAAATGCAGATGTAAATTGCACTCCCCTATCAGATATGATGCGTTGGGGTGCCCCATGCAATCTGTAAATATGCTGCACGAAAGGTTTCGCTAAATCTTTTGCGGTGGGAATCTTTTGGCAAGGGATAAAGTGCACCTGTTTGGAAAACAAGTCCGTTACCATCCAGACAGTATTCCCATTGCTTTCTGATAATTCCACTATAAAATCCATGGCTATTTCCCTCCAGGGGGCTGAGGGATTTGCCACTGTTTGTAACAGTCCGGGCGATTTCCCTTGCAACCTCTTTGCAGTTGCACACTTTGGGCAGCTGGCCACGTTAACTTTCTATGTCCTTTTTCATGCATGGCCACCAAAATTGCCTTTTAATTAAGTGTAATGTTTTTACAAATCCAAAATGCCCTGCTGATTTTGTGTCCTGGCAAAGCTGCATGAATGTGACCCTCTGGGTGGTTGGTATATATAACTTTTCCCCCACCCAAGGCAGTCTGTCCTTAATTGTGCACACGTGTCTATTTTTCTGGAACCATTCAACTGTTTCCAAACTTTTCCGGAATTCAATTCGGTTTGGCTACCCAGCTGCGGTTTTAATTTAGTTTGGGCTTTGGTAGTTACTGGCACTGCCAGTTGTCATTCCGCCATAAGTGGTTTAGAATCAATGGCTCACGTGCTGTTATATTGGGGCATGCGAGATAGTGCATCTGCCAGGAAGTTCTTTCCTCCTGGCAAGTGCTAGAGCGTAAAGTTGAATTGGTGAAAATGTTGGGACCAGCGGGCTTGCTTGGGGTTGAGCTTCCTGGGTGTTTTCAAGGCTTCCAGGTTTTTGTGGTCTGTCCACACCTGAAAAGGGAACTTATTCCCTTCAAGGAATTGGCGCCACGTAAGTAATGACCAACGTATCCCATATGCTTCTTTCTCCCACATAGGCCAGCGCTGTTCCGTTTCGGTGAGTTTCTTGGACGTATATGTGCAGGGTTGCAGTACCCCTTCATTGTTTTCTTTAATAGTACAGCCTCCACTGCCTTGCATCTGCCTGTATTATGAAGGGTTTATCCATGTCTGGATGCCTCAGTACTGGTTCTGCAGAAAAGAGTCTCTTTAATCTCTCAAATGCCGCTTGGCATTCCATTGTCCATTTTAGTGGCTGGCTAGGTTTCACTGAGGATTCTCCCTTCATTTTTAGTAAGTTCGTGAGGGGCAGGGCTATCTGGGTAAATGAGGGAATGAATTGGCGATAAAAGTTTGCGAAGCCCAGGAAACTTTGCAGTTGCTTTCTTGTGCGAGTTGGTGCCCATTCTAATACTGTTCTGACCTTGTCTGTGTTCATTTCAATGCCCTGTGGGGATATGCGATAACCTAGGTAGTCTATTCTTTCCTGGTGGAATTCGCATTTCGATAATTTGGCATATAGGTGGGCAGCTCGCAGCTTCTTTAAAATCGCTCTGACTAGGTTGATATGTTCCTCTTTGGATTAGGTGAAGATAAGGATGTCGTCTAAATAAACCAGGACCTCCTAAAATAGGTGCTCCCTTAGTACCTCATTGATTAATTGCATAAATACTGCGGGACCCCCTTGTAATCCAAATGGCAAAACTTTGAATTGGTAGCACCCCATTGGGCAATTAAATGCGGTTTTCCATTCATCCCCTTCCTTAATTCTAACGCGGTAATACGCTTCCCTTAGGTCTAGTTTAGTAAAATTTCTTCCTTTCGAGAGGTGTGATAACATGTCCTTCATGAGGGGTAGGGGGTATAGGTTGCTTTCACTGATTGCATTCAATAGGTGGTAGTCCACGCATAAGCATAAAGAGCCATCCTTCTTCTCTCTAAAGAGGACCGGGATGGCCACTTTAGGCTTGGCAGATTCGATGAACCCCCTTTCTAGGTTTTTCTTTATGAATCTTTCCATTTCCTCCTTCTCCTTTGGGCTCATGGAGTATAGTCTGGGCTTCGGGAGTTTTGCCCCTGGCTTCAATTCTATGGCACAGTCCATGGGTCGGTGGGGGGGAAGCTCATCCACCCTCTCCTCGCTGAAAACGTCAGCCAGATTTCTGTATTCCTCTGGTATTTCTGATAGCCCCTTTTCTTCTCCCATGGACGCTATTTCCGTTTTTAATTTTGGTAGATCCCCTTGGGGTTTTAAGTCTGTAGGGTCCCCCTTTGGGAAATTGATTTCTGCCGTCCTCCAATTTACCCAGGGTTTCCATTTTGTTAACCATTCCAGCCCTAGGATCATCGGGCATTCCATGCCGGGGGTCACTACAAATGTTATGTCTTCCTCGTGATTTCCCAGGGATAGGTGGATTGGTAACATGGCTAGGGTAGCTGGCACCCCCCCTGCTATGGACCCATCTAACTGGCCAAATGAGATTGGTTGTTCTAGTCTCCTCACTGGAATGCCCAGATTCCCCACTAGCATCGGGCTAATGAGGCAGCAGGTGCAGCCAGAGTCTATTAAGGCTTTCACCTTGACAGCTTCGGGCATGGAGGGAATTAATATAGTCACTGTCTTGAGGTTGGGGGCGATGGGTCCACTTACCAAGTGTTCGCCCTCCGAGCTGTCATCAGAGGCATCCACCAGCCCTGCAGTGTAGGCTGGAGTTCCTTTCCCATGTTGGGCAGAGGTTGGGGATTCCACAGCCTCTATCACTCTCGTGGCGGGTTCTTTTGGCTTAGCTGGGGACTTCCCGTATTTGCTGGCCGGTGATCTGTCTGGGTTGTGCTGGGGGTCTTTCGAGCGGCATTCTACAGCCCGATGCCCCTTTCTCCCACATTTGAAACAGCCCATTGTCTTCTTGGCCATAGCCAATGGCTTCGCTGGCTCGCGCGTCAGCTCAGGCGGCGAGCGGCCCCATGGTTTTCCTCGGCGGTGCCTCTTCAGTAGGTCGATCTCTGCTTCCTCTGCCAGGACGTACCATTCATCAAGTTGGTGTGTGTTGCAGGCAAGCGTCATACAGTTCGTAATTTAGGCCGTCTTTGAAATGGTTAAGGAGGATGTCTTCCGGCCAGTTCAGCTTGCTGGCAATGGCCCGGAATTCTTGTGTATATTTGGCTACCGGGCGTCTGCCTTGCCTGACCATTTTGATTCTTTCATGGGCTTTGCGATCAGTCAGGTTGTCCTCAAATCGCCTTCTTAGAGAAGACATGAAACGGTTGAAGTCATTGAGCTCTGGGGCATCAGAATCGTGCTAATTCACCACCCAATCTGCGGCCTGTCCATCCAGGGCAGATTGCATGATACGGATATGGGCTTTGTCACTAGGGATGTGCCGCCCGTATTCCTCCATGTAGCTGAGGACTTGGGTTAGGAAAAACCCCAATCGTGTCGGCTCCCCCTTGAATTTTGCATCCAGCGGCAGGAGTCTTTGAATGGATCGGTGCCTTCACCGTCGGTGGTATTGTCTTCCATCCAGATCGCCATCTGTGGGTCAGCGGGGAGTGGGGGCTGCTGAAGTGGTCGCTACTGGATCAGCGGACATCCCCGGGACTGCAGGTTCCAATTCCCCCTCAGTGTCCCTCCAGCTGCAGCTCCAGGTGCTGGTGCACCCACAGGGCTCAGGATTCTCCTTCCCTAGGGAGCCGAGGATTCTTTTCATCAGGTCGATAGCTTTCTCTAGGATCCAGTTCGAGTGCTGTGCCCAACTTCCTTCCTCTTCGCTCACGTGCAGGGATTTCTCCATCTCCTGCTTCCATTCTGGTTGGTTGGCCCCCCGTCTCAGGGTCACCTTTCTTGATCTCTTTTCCCACTCGCCTTTCTTTCCAACGCCCATTGACCACCGAGGTTTTTGGTTACGCATCTCCACCACCTCTTCTCCTGAGGAGTATGACATTTCAGATCCCAACAGCTGGCAGGTTTTCGGTCAGGGGAAAGGCTCCCTCTCCGTGGGGTTTTCTCCCTTCCCTGCCTCGTCGTCTGACATTGTATTTTTTGCAAAGTCCCCCGACAAGGTTCTTCCTTCCAGGTTGACTATTACTGCAGATCCTTTCTAATGTAAGGACCTACTTCAATCCACATCTTAAGAAAGCAGAACTCTTGGAAACGGTTTCTTCCAACAGGAACTTTTATTAAAAGAAACTGATAGCAGGCATTATAGACAGGATCTGAGGGATCCCTAAGCATCCCCCCACCCCGCAGTACTTCCAGACGATTCAAACCGGCAGATTTCTAGGTGTTAACTCCAGGAGAGATAACATCCATCCAGCTCCATTGGCATGATCATTCAACATATCCCAGATGCTGCATCTTTCCCCCCCCCCTTTTCTCTTGCTGGCCGGTAAGGGAGGAGAAGTTCAGAGGGGCATAGGATGAAAGGCAAATGGCTACATTGTTATGGTTAGCAGATCCGAAGCGAATCAACAAAAGGTTACTTTGTAGTGAATAGAGGAAGTGAAAGTAATTAAAAAAAACATGCATACCCCCTCCCCCTTAGTAGTATGACAGAATCCAGGAGACAGTAAGAATTGATTTTATATCAGAGAAGATAGATAGAAATGAAATATAACTGGATTCTGACAGCATATTTTTCTTTTTAATGTCTTGTTGGAAGCTGGGAGTTTTTAAAAAGTGAGCTAAGTAGTTTTATCTAAGAACTAGAATAAATCATCAAAATATCATGATTTATCGATTCAATCTGCCTGTATTAATGAATATATTGCGGAATAGATGAGCAAGCATAATTTTTTATTCATATCTCCCCAGTTCTATGAGGCACAGTGAAAATTATTTGAGTACAATTTTTAAGATAGTCTTTTTCCACTTAATTATCACATCAACTGACACTGACTTAACTTGGCTTCTAATCATGATTTCAGGAAGATGTTTGTTAATACTTTGATGAAAACAAGTTATATCAAAAGCATTCCCACAATCCATTAACAAAGTCTAATGATATGTGGAAATGACCTTGGGGACGGAGGAAAATATGCTGACTAAAAATGATCAGATTTTTAAGAAGAGATCGGACAGCCACTTGTCTGAAGTGGCATAGGGTCTCCTGCTTGAGCAGGAGGTTGGACTAGAAGACTTCCAAAGTCCCTTCCAACTCTATTATTCTGTATTCTGTGGATAAGAGGGAGGAGAGCCTTCAGCTGCATAACAGGTAGAGAAAGAAATTCAGAAAGGATCCTGCCGAACTTTTCAGGCTGTAGAAATAGTAGTGGGGGATTTGTGCTTTCAGACTTGCAAGATTCAGTTAATGTAGCCTTAAAATAAATTAGAATTAACTCTTCTGGTCATGTTTCCCATCTGTTTACCTAGGAGAAGATGAACCTGGGCACTTACTTCTGGACAAATCTATTCTTAGTAATAATCACCCTGTTGTTTTCAAGGAGTTTATAGATAATCTCATTATTGGATTGTTTGTTCAATTATGTTGTGAGTGCTCTACAATATTCTACATAACTGACAAATTTTGTCAATTTTGTTTTATCAATATATGATTGACAAATTTTGCTAAATCTTTGTTTTTTCCCTTTTTGAAGATAGCAGTAACTGTTGTACTCCCAAGTAAGAGTACTTGCAGGTCAGATTAATGTAAAAAAGATTCAAATGTGAAAAGACCACATTAACATTTCTGGAATTTCCATTTTAGTTTCATCCATTTCTGGCAAAGAATAAGTTTTGCAATCTTTCTGCGAGGAAACTGTACTTGGACCAAAATGGAAATATAGCAGCAGATCTGATCATCAGGATCTGGGTGGTTCTCCCCAAGATGGATTTCATCTTCCGGTACACTGAGTGTTTTGAAAGAGGAAAGCTTACTATCAACCAAGATGTTCTTTTATGGCTAAAGTTGCTCAATAAGGTGGCTGAAATATTGGTGTTTTCCTGTTTTCCAAAGCCTCAGGAACCATTTTCATTGGGCTCAGCCTAATCACTGTGGGGGATGACTGAGAACTGAATGTGGGCAATGACAGTTTTCTTAGACTGCTTGGGAGGCTTCAGTAGTAATGAAGAAAGTGTCCTTCAGATACTATAATAAGGAACAATGTTCTAAGCTGATTTAGAGAACCTGGAATCTGGGATGATGATTCTTTAGGGCATAAAATAAATAAATGCACATTTTAATATGAAACGATCATCGTATTTAAAAAGTAGGGATATATGAAGAATGGAAGAATGCACACTAATGGGGTCATGAGGAGGAACTGACTGGTTATCACTTAATGCTTAAATCTTTTTTCAATTCCATCCCTCCAGACTTTATTAAGTAGAAAAGTCCTTTTTTTGCAATGTGATATGCCAGAAGCAAAATTCAGGAACTAAATGAAGAATCTACTAGTAGTTGTATCTCCTACAACCATTTGGAACTAGTCAAGAGATATCAAATGTACCTAAGTGAAGACTAAAGGCTTCTTAGATAATGTCCATATCTACCTCCATTTTCCACAACATATTTTCTTTGGCATTCCTATTCTTTCTGCTTAGTCGCTGCCTCAGTCCAAATGTGTGGAAAGTTGTCATCCTGGATTTGTCAAGAGGGCTCGAGAAGGAGAGCCAGTTTGCTGCTATGACTGTGTTCCTTGTCCAGAGGGGACCATCTCCACTCAGGAAGATGGGTCACACCAGAGGAAAGGAAGGCATGGTGGAAATGGATTTTATCCAGAGCAGTTTGATGAAAGTACATGTTAAAAAAGACCTTGAAGGTTAACTCTTTTCTTATTTATTTTCAAAATGCACAATTTCATATTTAAAGGGAAGAATAACCAAAAGATCTTGAAGGAGAGATTAAGAAGAGATAGGAAGGTAAAGTATCTTAACCTTTCTAGGAAGACTGAATTGTTTGAAATTTGTCCATTGCTTTTCTTTATCTAAGCATATTGATGTTATGTGATGCCCCAAAACTGATGCATAAAAAGTTATATCAA
The DNA here is from genome assembly GCA_023970755.1 of Azemiops feae. Classification (NCBI taxonomy): domain Eukaryota; kingdom Metazoa; phylum Chordata; class Lepidosauria; order Squamata; family Viperidae; genus Azemiops; species Azemiops feae. The sequence goes on along the minus strand of JALGBA010001855.1, from coordinate 10,835 downwards.
GCAATTGATTCTATTAAAGTCATCAACTATCATAATCAGAAAGATCTTCTTGAAAGATCAGGGATAAGTGTTTTGGGGCATTTTGAGCTTGTTCTTTCTTTCTTTCTTTCTTTCTTTCTTTCTTTCTTTCTTTCTTTCTTTCTTTCTTTCTTTCTTTCTTTCTTTCTTTCTTTCTTTCTTTCTTTCTTTCTTCTTTCTTTCTTTCTTTCTTTCTTCTTTCTTTCTTTCTTTCTTTCTTACTTTCTTTCTTACTTTCTTTCTTTCTTTCTTTCCTTTTTGGTTAAATAGTGGAATACAAACAATGACAGTCCCAACAAAAATGAAGTCCAGTCGTGGTTCAAAAGGGGAAAAAAATCACTTAATACACAAATTGATTCAATTAAAACAGAACTAACAAAGGACATGAGAAAATGGAGAATTAATAAAAATTGCAAGCTGTACAATATTGTTTTACATGGAACTAGTTCAGTGCTTGAACTTATTCATAAATCTAGAGAGTAGGGAACCAAATTGCTTCATCTGCTGATTCTCAGAATATAAAGACTAAGATTATGTAACAGGTTTCAAGGATGGAAATGAAATTCTCTATTTAATAAACATAGACACTATGTTTATTAGTGTCTATGGCACCCCCCCTGCTATGGACCCATCTAACTGGCCAAATGACATTGGTTGTTCCAGCCTCCTCACTGGAATGCCCAAATTTCCCACTAGGGTCGGGCTAATTAGGCAGTGGGTGCAGCCAGAGTCTATTAAGGCTTTCACTTTCACAGCTTCGGGCATGGAGGGGGCTAATATAGTCACTGTCTTGAGGATGGGTGGGATGGATCCACTTACCAGTGGTTCGCCCTCCGAGCTGTCATCTGGGGCGTCCACCGGCCTGCGGTGTAGGCTGGGGTTCTTTCCCCATGATGGGCGGAGGTAGGGGATTCCACAGCCTCTATCACTCCCATGGCAGATTCTTTTGACTTAGCTGGGGACTTCCTGGATTTGCTGGCCGGTGGTCTGTCTGGGTTGTGCTGGGGGGCTTTCGAGCGGCATTCTACAGCCCGATGCCCCTCTCTCCCACATTTGAAACAGCCCATTGGTTTCTTGGCCATAGCCGATGGCTTCGCTGGTTCGCGCGTCGGTTCAGGCGGTGAGCGGCTCCATTGTTTTCCTCGGCAGTGCCTCTTCAGTAGGTCGATCTCTGCTTCCTCTGCCAGGACGTACCATTCGTCGAGTTGGTGTGGGTCCCCCCGGGGCAGGCAAGCGTCATATAGGTCGTAATTCAGACCGTCTTTGAAATGGCTAAGGAGGATGTCTTCCGGCCAGTTCAGCTTGCTGGCAATGGTCCGGAATTCTTGCGTATATTCGGCTACTGGCCGTCTGCCTTGCCTCATCATTTTGATTCTTTCGCATGCTTTGCGATCAGCCAGGGGGTCTTCAAATTGCCTTCTCAGAGAGGACATGAAACGGTTGAAGTCGTTGAGCTCTGGGGCATTGGAATCATGCAAATTCACCACCCAATCGTCGGTCGGTCCATCCAGAGCAGATTGCACAATCCGGATATGGGCTTTGTCACTAGGGATGTGTCGCCCGTGTTCCTCCATGTAGCCAAGGACTTGGGTTAGGAAAAACCCCAAGCGTGTTGGCTCCCCCTTGAATTTCGCATCCAGCGGCGGAAGTCTTTGAATGGATCGGTGCCTTTTTCGTCGGTATTGTCTTCCATCCGGATCGCCATCTGCAGGTCGGCGGGGGGTGGGGACTACTGGATCAGTGGATGTCCCCGGGACTGCAGGTTCCAATTCCCCCTCAGTGTCTCTCCAGTTGCGGTTCCAGGAGTTGATGCGGCTGTGGGGCTCAGGATTCTCCTCTCCTAGGGAGCTAAGGGTTCTCTTCATCAAGTCGATAGCTTTCTCTAGGATCCAGTTCGAGTGCTGTGCCCAGCTTCCTTCATCTTCGCTTGTGTGCAGGGATCTCTCCATCTCCTGCTTCCATCCTGGTTGGTTGCCCCCCCGTCCCATGGTCACCTTTCTTGATTTCTTTTCCCATTCGCCTTTCTTTCCAATGCCCATTGACCACCGAGGCTTGTGGTTACGCATCTCCACCACCTCTTCTCCTGAGGAATCTGACCCTTCAGATCCGGATATTTGGCAGGTTTCCAGTCGGGGCAATGGCTCCCTCTCTGGGGGGCTTTCCCCCTTCCCTGCTTCGTCGTCTGACATGGTAATTTTTGCAAAGTCCCCTGGCAAGGTTCTTCCTTCCAGGTTGACCAATTTTGCAGATCCCTAGTAGTAAAAGGGTGAACTTCGCTGAAGCACCCAAACAAGCAAGCAACGTCCCCTTGTGGGCAAAGAGTGAACTTCACCTGAAGTAATCACTCAAGCAAGCAACACCCCCTAGAGGGTAAAGAGTGAACTCCACTGAAGTACCCAAGCAATCAAGCAACGCCCCCTAGTGGTGCACCTACTTAGCACAGTTCAAGGAGAAACAAGCAGCAAATGAACCTTGCTTATTCCGCGAAGCTATACGACCCAGGTGGAGATATACAATTAATCTTACTTCAGAAACTCTGTGTAAGTTTTACTATATAGGTTTGATCTCCCAAAATAATATTAATACTTTTTAGACCTATCTAATTTCACATAAGGAAACCCTCTGTTGCATCTATTCATGGAGGATTTCGATTGTAATCCAAAGGACAGAGAAGTGTGGAAACCAAACTTTTTAGATGCCACTTCAGAAATTCCATCTGAACCACATCAAAGAACTTTTCCCCTTCCAATTTATGGATGGAGACCGTGAAGGGTGCTCCTCATATTAATGCTGTCAGCAGTGACCATTTCAGATATTTGTAGGACTATCTTTTTCTACCACCAGACTAGGCAAACTCTGGGTTCAGTATATTGAGAAATGCCATTCGGAAGGACCCAGAATGTTTTCCTAGAAAGATTAGCAGATTCATTATTTATCTCTATTAATGTAGGTTCCTGTGAAGGCTCTTCTTATTACTCAGGAAATGCTTTAGGTCCTAGGATTTTCCCCAGTATAATATACCTTAGCTATGTGGTTTTTAGAAAATAATATTTTCAATTTTTGCCATGGAATTGTTAAGTAATGTACCTTGGAAAATGTCCCTGTTATCAGCTGTTGTCCCAAGAAGATATTTCTTGAAAGTTAAAATAATAGAGTGTTAAAGAAATACTGGTTTTTGGCTTTCTCAGATACAGAAAAATGCACCAAGTGTCCAGATGATAAATATCCAAATGAGGACCGAGTCCAATGTATCCCCAAAGTTTTAACCTTCTTGTCTTATGAAGAATATCTGGGCATCATCCTGGTGTCTTTTGCCCCACTCTTGTTCCTAACTACAAGCTTCATTTTAATCATCTTCATTAAATACCGAGAAACAACCATTATCAAAGCCAACAACCGGGACCTCTCCTACATCCTCCTGGTCTCCCTCCTGCTTTGCTTCTTGTCTCCTTCTCTCTTCATTGGTCAGCCGAGGAAAGCCACCTGCCTTTTCCGACAGACGGTTTTCAGCATCATCTTCTCAGTTGCTATTTCTTCTCTGTTGGCCAAAACCATCACGGTGGTGCTGGCATTCCTGGCCACAAAACCAGGAAACCAAGTGAAGAGATGGTTGGGGAAGAGCTTGGCCAACTCCATCATCTTTTCTTGTTCTGCTGTCCAAATTATCATCTGCTCCATCTGGCTGGGAGTTTCTCCCCCATTCCCTGACTCTGACCTCCACTCCCAGCCTGGAGAGATCATCCTGCAATGCAACGAAGGGAATGTTGCCATGTTTTACCTCACCCTCAGCTACATGGGCTTCCTGGCTGCCATCTGCTTCATGATGGCTTTCCTGGCCAGGAATTTGCCTGGGGCCTTCAATGAAGCCAAGTTGATCACCTTCAGCATGCTGGTCTTCTGCATTGTATGGGTGACTTTTGTGCCCACCTACCTGAGCACCAAAGGGAAATACATGGTGGCTGTGCAGGTCTTCTCCATCCTGGCCTCCAGTGTTGGTCTGCTGGGCTGCATCTTCATCCCCAAGTGCTACATTATCCTTCTGAGGCCAGACCTGAATACAAAGGAGCAGCTTACGACAAGAAGAATTGTGGAAATGTGAGACAGAAGAATTTCAACATCCAACATGTTCCAACAGGCCAAACCTAGAAAATGGTCGAAGCTGTTCATACATGAGCTATTTCAACAGTTAATAAATAAAGGAGACTGTAAGATGTACAATGTACAGCTAGAGGAATTTACATTGTTCAACAGAAAGAAACTGAATAAAACAGGAGGTAAATTACAATCAATTAATTAATTAATTAATAATTATATCTAGCCAACGGTGTCGCTTTTCGGTTAATCTCCCTAAATCCTTGAACCAGGTCAATTTATACCATTGGAGGTCCAAGGCCCATCCAACTGGGACATCCTGAAGCCATGTTTTGGGCCCCTGAATCTTGCAGATTTTTCGTGGCACAAATCATGGCCACCAGCCGGCTGGCCCAGTCCATATCTGGAGACATGCACCTTCCACGTGGCAGGTGGGGAGTTTGGTCCCAGGTAGGGAGGCTCCTGACACAGCAGGTAGGAGCCCTTTTGTGGTGCTGGGGCTGAACCCCCTTTTCTCATCTCGTTCCCCTATTGGGCCTTAACAGGAACCGTCTCTTCCTTCGGACAAGCCCAAATAAGGGAGAACCTCGCAAGGCCCACAGAGCCAGCTGTCCACTCCAGTGGTCCAGCCCCACCAAGGATGCTGGATGTTGCCATGGTGAGCTCCGGACAATGGGGTTAGGGGGAGCCCCTGATGTCACCAGCCAAAGCTTTGATTGGCCTGGACCAGATATTTGAAAAACCATCCTCAACTGCCTGTCTGGCCTATGAAGGGATTGGCAGGCTCTGAAGGGGATTCTGCAGTCACACTGGAAATAGTGACTTGTGACTGTTTTTCAGACTTATGACCGTTGCAGCATCCCCATGGTCACATGATCAAAATCCGTACACTTAGCAATTGACTCAACCCGGGGGGGTCACGTGATCCCCTTTGGCGACCTTCTGACCAGCATAGTCAATGGGGAAGCCAGATTCACTTAACAACCTGGTGACTCACTTATCAACTGCAGTGATTCACTTAACGACTGTGGCAAGAAAGGTTGTAAAATGGGCCAAAACTCACTTAACAAATGTCTCACTTAACAACAGAAATTTTGGGCTCAATTGTGGCCATAAATCGAGGACTACCTGTGCAGAACCTTCGGGATGCAGGGAGTCCTCAACCTATGACCATGAAAGGGACCAGGCTTTCCTTTGTGAAGCAAACAGGTTGCTCAGTGAGTCTGAGCCAATTTTTTTACCTTTTGGGCATTAAGTGAATCGCTTCAGTTGTGAACTGAATCACAATGTCATTAAGTGAGGCAGGCTTCCCCCACTGACTCAGTTTGTTGGGAGGCAGCTGGGAAAGTTGCAAACTGGGATCACGTGACCCCGAGACACTGCGGCAACTGTGGCAAATACACACCGGCTGCCAAAGACCCAAATGTTGATCGTGTGACCATGGAAATCTTATGACGGTCATAAGTGTGAGGATTGGTCATCAATTACTTCTCTCAGTGCCATTGTAATTTCCAACAGTCAAGTCATTTGTTAAGTGAATCACTGCAGTTGTTAACTCAGTAATACAGTTGTTAAGTGAATCTGGCTTCCCCATTGAGGCAGGCTTCCCCCATTGAAGGTCACAAAAGGGACACTGTGACCATCATAAATGTGAATCAGTTGTCAAGCATCCAGATGTAAATCACTTGACCATGGAGATGCTACAATGGTCTTAGTCAGTGGTGGGTTTCAAATAATTTAACAACCAGTTCTCTGCCTCGCCTTCTCTCTGCCTTGGTCAGGTAGGCTGCTCGGGGGGTTGGCTGGGGTGGGGGCAGGAGGTCCCAGCAGGGGGGCAAGAGCTCCCAGTTGCAGAATTGGTGCAGGTCCCAGCTGAGGGGCAGGAGGTTACGGTTGGGGGGGCTGCAGGAGTCTCAGACTGGGGTCTTTGTCCTTGAACCAGTGGTCTGTGAGGAGCTCTTGTTTTATTTTCTTTGCCCCAGGGTCATGGGGATTAGGGGCTCTTGGAGGTGAGAATCTGTAAGATGAGAAGCAGTTTGTGGATTGGAGATAATTTCCTCATTAACCTCTTCACACTGGCTTTTGTACTGGGGCAGTCTGGATAGAGCATCAGCTAAGAAGTTTTTTCCTCCTGGTATGTACTTTAGGGTGAAGTTAAAATGGTTAAAGTACAGCGCCCATCGTACTTGTTTCGGGGACAATTTGTGGGGAGTCTTTAGTGCTTCTAAGTTTTTGTGATGATCAGTCCATACCTCAAAAGGCACCTTACTCCCCTCTAGGTAGTTTCACCAGTTTAATAGAGCCCAGCGGATTGCGAAAGCCTCCTCTCACATTCAGTGAATTTTTTCGAGATGTAGGCGCAGGGTTGTAGGATCGCACTCTGGTTCTTTTGCAGTAGCACAGCTCCAATGGCCACGTCGCTGACATCGGCTTGAATCACAAAGGGCTTCTCTGGGCAAGAATGTTTTAAGACTGGTTCGAGCGCAAATAGTCTTTTTAAATCTTCAAAAGCAGTTTGACAGTTCCATGCTAGTGGTTGGCCCGAATGTGGCTTTCCTCCCCCTTTGCCGGTTTTTAGTAATTCCGTAAGGGGCAGGGCAATTTCAGCAAAGAAGGGGATGAATTGACGGTAGAAGCTGGTGAATCCCAGAAATCTCTGGAGCTGTTTGAGAGTCTTTGGGGGTTGCCATTCAATTACGGCTTTCACTTTGGTCAGGTCCATTTCAATGCCCTCGCTGGAAATTCTGTAGCCAAAATAATTCAATTGGGTCTGGTTTAACATAAAGTTTGGCATTCAACAGTTTCTTTAGCACTTCTCTCACTAGTTTAACGTGGTCAGCCATATTCGTGCTGTATATCAGGATGTCATCAAGGTACACCAAAACCCCTTTGTATAAATGGTCATGTAGTACCTGATTAATCAGCTGCATGAAGACAGCTGGAGCCCCTTGCAGACCAAAAGGCATGACTTTAAATTGGTAGCTCCCCATGGGACAGTTAAAAGCAGTCTTCCACTCATCTCCCTCCTTTATCCTCACCCGGTAATAAGCCTCTCTCAAGTCCAACTTAGTGAAGACCCTCCCCTTAGCCAGGTAAGTAAGTAAGTAAGTCCTTCAGGAGGGATATTTGTTTTCCATGCTCACCGCATTCAGACCTTTATAATCTATGCAGAGACAAAGCGACCCATCTTTTTTTTTCTTTAAATAACACCAGGGCTCCCACGGCAGACTTGGCCCATTCAATAAATCCCCTTGCTAGGTTTTTGTCCATATACTGCTGCATCTCCTCCATTTCAAGAGGGGACATAGCATACATTCTCGGTCATGGGAGTTTGGCTCCCAGTAACAGTTCGATAGAGCAATCATTGGGTCGGTGGGGAGGCAGGGTGTCGCATTCTTTCTCACTAAACGCCTCCGCTAGGTCCCGGTATTCAATGGGGATAAGTGGTTCGCATGTAGGACAGGATGTGGGCGAGGAAGAATCCGAGCTGCTGAGGGTCCCTGTCAAATTTAACACTGAGGGGGGGTGGCTTACATTCCCACTGGCGGGTTCCCCTCTGCCTGGCTCTCCAGCCATCCCTGATTGCCAGTCCAGCTCGAGCTGGGTAGCTGCCATTCCCCTCGTGGGATCTCCGATGCCAGGCAAAGTCCCTGGGATGGGGGCTATATACTCCTCCCTTCCCATTTCCTCCTCCGGCAACTCCTCACTCATCTTGCTGCAGATGCCATCTTCTTCCTCCTTCAGGGTTTGAAGGCTTCAACCATCATGTTGATGGCCTGCTTTACAAAACGATTGGCCCAGTTCAGCATTTCATCCTCCTCCTTGTCGAGGTGAAGCGAGCATTCCATTTTGTGTTTCCACCCCGGCTTTCTGCTGCCACAGGTGATAGTCATTTTTTTAGACCTCCCTTCCAGTTGTCCTTCCTTCTGACACCCATCGACCACCTCAGCCTTGGGTGGTTCTCCACAGCTGCCATTTCCTCCCCTGAGTCGGAGGAGCTGTCGCTTAGGCAACCTTTCAGGGAGGCCTCTACCCATTGCTCGCCCTCTTCTCACTCGCTGCTGTGGCTAGACATTGCACAGTCCCCACAGTAGGGTTTACCTTCCCTCCAGGCTGACCACTTTGCATATCTTGCCTAATGTAAGGATCTGCCTCAACTATTCCTTCCAAGAAAGCAGAACTCTTGAAACTGGCATTGTTTCAACATAGCAGGAAAGCAAGGCAAGATCTGAATTATTCCCATGCAAAACCATTACATTAAACTGCCCTTTCAAACCCCTCCCCAATGTCCAACCATCCGGTTTGCTTATAGCCAATCCATAGGTGTGAAGTTGTTATGGGAACCGGAGCGATAAAGTGCAGTTCTCATGGTGTCAGTTTCTTCATTGTTCCGTCTTAGCTGAGGGAAGATAAGGCAGATGGCCAAAGGAGATAGAACAAAGCAAAGGAAATACATCCCAAAGCCACAGAGAATCCCCCTCCCGTAATCAAACCTCCCCCCTCCCAACAGAATGGCAGTACCGAAATGGAAAGGCATAAGCATATGGAATATATAGAAATATATTGATGGTCTGATATTTGAGGATGGGGTCCCCAGTGCATCCCAGCACTTTGCCTTTGGCATCTGTACAAAAAATGTATCCATGCAAAATGCCACAGATGATCCATTGAGGAAATATTGTCTTCCTCCCCCCCCCCCAACTACAGGGATGCATCAAACACTCACACACAGTTGTGCAATGGCAACATTGACCTATATAAGTCTTGGTGGGCTCAGGATACAGGAGAACATAAAACATAGAATCATAGGGCTGGAAGGACATCAGAGGTATTCTAGTCCAATACCGTGCTCAAGGCAGAGGAGCTTATACCATCCTGGTGAAATGATTGTCCAATCTCTTCTCAAAAACCTCCAGTGATGGAGCACCCACAACTTCTGAAGGCAAATCATTCCACTAATTAATTGTTCTCACTGTCAGGAAATTTCTCCTTAATTCCAAGTTGGATCTCTTCTTGGTAAAATCCCATCCATTCCTTCTTGTCCTGACCTCAGGTACTTTGGAGAATAGGTTGACCTCCTCTTCTCATTGATAGACCCTCAAGTACTGGAAGACTGATATTATATCACCCCTAATACTTCTGTTTTTTAGAAGCAGACATATCCAGTTCCTTCAAACTATTCATCTTTGTTGCTCTTCTCTGCACACTAAAACAGTGATGGCGAACCTTTTAGAGACCGAGTGCCCAAACTGCAACCCAAAACCCACTTATGTATCGTCGGGTGCCGGGTGGGCATGGCCCATTGGGTGGGCATGGCTGCGGTGGTAACGGCAGACTGGGTGGAACTAAAAAGTTCAATCAATCAATTCTAACTTTGCAAGATGTTTTTTTTTCCCGCGAGAAGTTGAAATGATTGATTGATTGAACCTTTTTTTTTTTGCACACAACAGTGAAGGCCTAAAGCGAAAAGGTTTTATAAAAACCAGCTGAAGGCCTAGGACTGGGGCGACGGCACACGTGCCCACATAGAGGGCTCTGCGTGCCACCTGTGGCACACGTGCCATAGGTTGGCCACCACGGCACTAAAGAATTGCCCTTACTGATTGAAGCTGAGAGGTTTATGTGTTGGGGGTAGCTTACAGAGTAGCTCCAAAAGCTGCTCTAATTGGCCTATAAAGCATGTTCTCAACCTAGAATCCCAATTTGTTTTTTTGATAATACAGAAAGGTTCTCCAGAAGGAATTATAGAATGGACTAAGGTTAAATCAAAGCTGAGGGACTGCTGCATCTTACATATTGGCAATTGTAAATAGACCACAGTTACTAATAGCAACATGTTTTTAGCAGGACCATTCCTTTGCTGTGAGGCAGGAAGCAAAGAAAGGAAAGATTGACTATAGCAGTGGTGGAGAACCTATGGCACGCGTGCCAGAGGCGGCACTCATGGGCCATGCCCCGGAGATGGCAACTGTCCTCTTCAACCAACCGCCCACTAACTCACCGAGGTCCCACATGGCTGGATGCATCCCAGCACCCATGCGCTCACTGGCCTCTGTGTGCAGGGGCTGATGGTGTCAGGCAGCAGCCGCCCCGGCCCCTGCCTCACCTTGCCCTGTGACAATGGCATGCCCTGCCTCGCCTTGCCTCACAAGCCTCCTGCCCACCGCCCCACCTGCCAGAGACCCCCAGGATCTCCCCCAACCCTGCCCGGCCCTCACAGGCGTCCCTCCCCACGAGCAACATCGAGGTGATCACATCCACCTTGGCCACACCCACCCAATCTGCCATGACCACCACAGCCACGCCCACCCAGTGGGCCACGCCCACCTGGCACCCGGCGATAAATAAGTGGGTTTTTGGTTGCAGTTTGGGCACTCGCTCTCTAAAAGGTTCGCCATCACTGATATAATCCAACCAGAGACTTAAACTTTAAAAGAGCTGATTTTAACAAACTCAGAGCCTAAGAAAAATTCCATGGATGAAAATCCCAAAAGGGAAAAAGAAGAAGAAGCGTGGGAAACTCTGAAAAATATGATCATAAATGCCACTGAATAAGAAAAACAAGACATCTACGAAGAAACCAGAATGGTTGCACAAAGATCTCTCTGATAAACTGAAAGACAAAAAGGATAACTACAAAAAAATGGAAACACTTTTCTTCCTTTCTTTCTTTCTTTCTTTCTTTCTTTCTTTCTTTCTTTCTTTCTTTCTTTCTTTCTTTCTTT